>BOPP01000328.1:590644-609107 GCA_017312745.1 Gryllus bimaculatus | reverse complement strand
GAAGAATTGTATTACTCACATTCTAGTAAAGTTTCTAGAATCATCATTAATGATTAAGGGAATATTATGAACTACCACTAGAAATTCCCCTTTTTGGATGCTCAATATCTAATTGATGTTGGGTGCAAATTTCACGGTGCTATTCGAGAAGCCTGTTGCTAAGATACCAGTTGTAACACAACTGAAAAATGAAGGCTACTCTTGCGAAACAAGAATTTCCCGTGAAGTGCTTTAAGATGCTTAGGGCAGCAACTAGTCTCACTGCAGTGTCGCCGACGGAAAGGGTAGAGGTTCGAGACCGACAATTTTCGAACAATAGCTAGATAGCTTCGCCATTTTCAACCACTGACTGGAGGAAATTCAGAGCAGCGTTTACTCTTTTTCGGTGGTTTTCCGATGTTTAGTCCAAATAATACCTTCTCTCCAATTCCGCGCTAGTAGCATATCAGGGTACGGCCTAATACGAGCCGATCGGAAGGCGCAGCGGTCGCCGCACACGGTGGAGGCTCCGTATATACATTCCGGATGATCGTAGGCCATAAACTTTTACTATCTTCAACAAAACGATTGGCCTGCCGTAGCCGAATATATTTTCATCGAAGTTGGACTTTTTAAGGAAAAATGTCTCTTGGCTGTAATATATTTTACCTCCTAAGGACAGGCAGACATAATATGGCTGACGAAACCATTGCATCTGCGATTAAATTCCTATGAACACGTTTTGTAGATGGGGTGACTTTAATCATTAACTTATTAAAACCTTTCTCCCTCTGCCAGAGCTTTTTACCGCGGTTTTTCCACAGCACGTGCCCTCGAAATTTTACCTCTAGGACCAACACACCCACTCAAAGAACACAAAAACTTGGATCGATCATTATTATAGTGTCTAATGTAAACAAAGTTCGAAAACACGGACAATTTCCAGTTCCTGGATTTCCAAAACACGGACCAATTTATCTTTGTTTACAACCCTAAAGTGCCCTAAATACTCACCTCACATAATCAAAAATACCGGATTTTTTCAAATTTGATAAGCAAGCATTTATTATAGATGGATTGGCACTTCCCATGGGCGCCTTGTACACGAAGAAGAATTGCTGGGGTTGATAAAGTAAATATTTTCACTAACTAATAACACAGCTCTACGACCGGCATGCGCCTTGTAAAACTTTCGCGTGTAACTCGTCCTCCTGCACCATGGTTAACTGCTGAAATTCGAAATTTAATGAAAGATCGTGATGGCAGCGTATGCAATTTTCCGCGAAAACTAAATGCGCGAAACTACTTAAAAACAGTACAAAGATGCTCAGAAATTTAGTTACGCAGAAATGCCGCAACGCTAAAAATAAGAAATTTATTACGCACACCACCTTCGCAAAACAGCGACTCGAGAACGACTGGAAAAAATTTGAAAAATCTAGGAATAGCAAAGTCATCCCCAAATTGAAGCGAAGTATACCCTTAGAATCGCTAAATCAGCAGTTTCTTAAACAGCGTTCCTTCATTGACAGTAACTTGAAAAAGCCCAATCTCTTTTGTTTCTCCAAAACGCAGAAATAAAAATCCAACGAACATTTTCTTTTCGTCCGTTGAACATCAGATATAATCCAAAAGTCGTTTCAAAGTCTCAAAGTCAAATGCTTCAGGTTCCGATGTATAAATGCCAAAGCTGCAAAAAAATAGCTTAGATGTGACGTAGCTCAATTAGTCACCGAAAATCGTAAATTTCTCACTAATGAGCGGCAAATATCCCTTATCCTGGAAGGACTGCGCTCGTGCAATTCCTATTTCCCAAGACAGCGATCAACCAAAAACCCTATTGAATACCGCCCAATTAGCATCCTCCCAAACTATCTCTAAAAGTACTCGAAAAAGTCGTCCGGAAGCAAACTGAACAGTATCTTCGAACAAAATCACTATTTAAACGATCAGCAATCAAGGTTTCCGTTTCCGGCAGAAATACAGGAACCGCGCTACTAAACTCATTGAAGACGCGAAACAGCAATAATTACAAGTAATATAACTATTTTGGTTCTCTGGATTTCAGCAAAGCATTCGATTCAGTAGATCACGACATTCCTGCTCGCCAACTATAATCATGCGGATTTGCACAGCCCACGTGTTAAATTGTTTCTTAATTATTAACTTCTAGAACCCAAAGAGTGAGTGTCCGCGTAGCCGTAGCTCAAGGACTTGAAGCTTAACGCGGAGTGCTCAAGGCCTGTTTAGGGCCACTGGCCTTCTTAATCTATGTAAATGACGTGGAAATGCAGCATAACAATATTTGCAAGTCATCAAATGTATGCGGATGATCTCCAGATATATCTAAGTGACACCCGTCTCACCTCGTTTCACTTTCGTACAAAAAATTAGATGAAGATTTAATAGCGGTAAACAAAACTGGGGCAGCGTCTTAGGCTTACAATTAAAACCAAACAAATCACTGTGCATGGTTATCAGCTCAAATTTGCACTATGAATAAAATCTCACTTCTCTTTGCCTAATATTTATATAAATGACACCATTTTTACCTTGGTGTTCTGAAGTCAAGAACTTAGTGTAGGTTATCGGACAACACTCTCAGCTGGGAACTCAACGTTAGATTCAACGCGTAGAAAGTTTTGCTTCAATGCACTCACTGAAACGCCTACGAGCACTTTTACCAGGTAGCACACGTGAGACTCTCATTAAATCACTTATCATGCGCACATTTGACTATTGCGGACTTTCTTCTGACCACATGACATTCAAATTACAACGTAAAACACAAGTAGCCCAGAACGCTATGCGTTTTACGTTTTATTGTTGATTACGAAAATACCGACCAAGTGTATCCGAATTTTTTTGACAGAATTCGTCTGCTTACTCTAGACAAAAGACGTTACTACCACTCTCTACTTCGTCCTTTATAAAGTTTTAACCGAGTTTCTCGATGCAACACGCCTCATTAAGTAACTTCAATCCTCTGAAACTAAATCGAGCTCGTGAACAGCCCTGCTTTGTGTACCACGTTACAACACGACTTCATTCAGTAAATGCATTCACCATTACAGCGTATCCGAGCCTGGAATAAAATTACCAGCGAGACTAAAGCATTTTAAATACTTTCGGAAAATTCAAAGCTGAATTAAGCCACATGGCTAAGAATAACGGCATAATAGAACGGCGTCAACGTCTTCTTCATCTCCAGACTTCTCCCACTATCCAAAGCGCCCGTGTCCACCGCCGCCACCCCTGTTAAAAAAACCTTCTATTTCCCCCTCTTTATTCTCAATATTCTTACCCCATACCTCATTGCTCTATCCTCATCTTTCATTCCCTCTCACATCTAAATTATGAGGCATCATTACTTTTCTGTGTACTCTAATGAAATTGTTATTAAAAATATACAAAAGATTAGTGACGTTCCAGATAAATATACTTGTAGCTATCTTTGTACCATCATCAGGATATTCACTACAATAATTGCATAAACAAAATTGGATGTTAAGATACCCGCACTCTTTGTATTGTTCCTAATACTGCCAGTTTGTGTTATAAAATTGACTGTTGTATTAGCTTATAGTGTATTGTGCTTCTCTGGTGTAAAAATTGTATTATTTTTGTAAATGCTACTGTAAACTAAACGTAGCTTCTGTAAGTCCTCCAAATAACTTCACTTTTTCGCCTACTTCTTCTTCGTCCTTTTCTTCGCTTTTTTTCTCTTCCCTCTCCCTCACAAACTTTATCATTTATACTTTTTGACCCCTTCCCCGTCGTCTTTTTCTTTTCTCTTTTCACGAAACTTCCCTTTCACTACTCACTATAACATACCTCAGTTCAGGAAGTTCGGCCCTAAGGCCGCCATCCTGGTTGAGTTTTTTTTCTGGGTTTACTCAATCGCTTTAAGGCGTATGCCGGGATTCCCTAGGTTTTGTTCTCCCAACGTAATGTACAGCTTGTCCTCCCCTCTTAAAAGTTTTACTATTCTAAATGTATGTTAAATTCAGTGGTTAGGCGGAAGAAGCAGGCCCTATGCCTGAGCTCGCCATTAATAAAGACATTATTATTAGTATTAATTATTATATATTATTATTATAATTATTATTATTATACCAAATGAATGCTTCAGCAGTCATAACAAACAGTCCACTGACAATTGCCACGGTTTGCTTCCGCAACCTTGCCTCGTCTCTTCTCTTATACACACACACACACACACACTCAAGCAACATTATTTGTTTGGGAAGAACAAGTCAGCGCTGGACCTTGGACCGTCTCAGACGTTGCTCCGTAGAAGCGATATGTGGGAAGGGGAAAGCCGACAACAAATTTAGTTCGGTAGTGGAAACGACACCACCCGAATACAACATGCATTACTTACGAAAGTTATATAGTGTTGACTCGCAAGAAATCAAAAATATTAGGGCAATAAACGCATTCATGATACAGCGAAAACAGGGTAGAGAATATTAGTGACATGACAGTAAAATGAAATCGCCTAAGAACAACGTTCTGGGTGTGAAAACGCATTACGTTTGATACGTCTTACCTCAATTGCGAACACCACACGTTGAAGGACCAATGAAAAACGTTCAACATTCTTGAATTTTTCAAAGTCAAAAACTTTGAAAAATACAAAACGTTTATCATATTGATGATGAGTATGTCATGTTTGGACGTGAGGGGAACGGTTTAGCCACTATCGTTTTCCTCCAGGAACGGACGACAGACGTCTATGCCTCACAATAACTGGTTTCCGAATACACCACGTGTGAGAGTTATTTTTTAAATTTAGCAACTTGCGTTTATTCGCTTTTTATTACCAGAGCTCTGTAATAAGAGGTTTGTGCCGAAAAAATTGTCCTTTTTTCGCTCATCGTTACATAAAATTTCTCTTCTAAGAAGTTCGTACTTAAGCGAAGAAAGTAAAAAATGAAAGTAACGCGAACGAACCCATGTACATAACATTTCTTCCACTAAAAATATAGGAAGAAAATTATTTACATTTGAAAATTAATGAATGAACTAAATGCGTTGCTTTGCATTGAAATTAGTATAAAAATATTCTATTTTGTTACATTATTTTATGTTATTTGTTTTACGATGCTCTTTGTTTCTATAAACAGTTAAGTTGATTTTTTTGTCTCCGCCTTTTTTTCGAAGTCTAGCAATCTACGTACGGAAGTATACTTAGATAAATCAATAGTTGTGTGCACAAAAGTAATACATTCACAAATATCCATGACACCGTAATCTCTTTGAAAAGAAAAACTGCAAACAAACCACTATTGTAAAATCACCGACACACCCAAACTTGCAAAATCTAATGTTGGGAAAATGATTTTCTTATATCTCCATGCGGCCAATAAAAATCATGTTGCCACATGACTGTCCGCGATACGACGTCTTGAATGCACGCTGAAGGGTAACATCTGGCCACGAAATGTTTCTACAATGGTTGCAACTTCAGGCACGTGAAGGAATGCAAGAACAATGGCTTTGTATGCCGCCAGTATTGCAGATTCTGCTTACCTTTAAAAACTCCTTTGAATAGAAAAACTTCCACTCAAACAGACAATAAATGTGTAAAACGAGAAGTTACGTCCAATACGTCTTCAATTTATATCACAAAAGCATTTCTTATGTTCTCGGCGAGAGTGTACACTTAAAGTAAATCCGCGGACCAAGATTTTTAGAAAAGAAAATTGGGGGGTAGCGCTAGAGTTGTCAGTATAAAGCAGAGTATGCTAGATTCTGAAATACAGTATTTGGCGGAAACTCCTTGTAAAAATGCTGTGAAAATCAATTAAATATTGTCAATAATCTTCATCAAAAAATATTTAATTTAAGTCAAAAGTTTTTTAAAATGATGATTTATTTATTTGGTCGCATGATTCCCAAAGTAAATTTATGTTTAATCTGATTTTTATACCACTGAATATTCGTGCGCAAGGCATATCACATCTGAAATAATTACTACATAACGTTGTGAATAATATCAAAAAGTTTGCACAAAATATTTAAGTATTTTTTTGTTTTTATATTTTTCGATGCAAATTCCCCCTCCCAAACTTCGATTTAATTTTGTGCCACTGAAAATCACTGCACCCTATCTACATTTATACATTTCTGCGGTACCTCTTTCCCCAAAGTCGAAAATTAATCACTGTGTGTTAGTTACAGGGCCCCGAAGTCCATGTATTACGTACTTAAGCCAGAGATATTCTATTATCCTGTACCAAGCGCTCATCCTGACCCAAGAAAGATTAAGTTTTCACACTCCCTCGTGGTCTGGTATTGGGTTCCGAGCACTGCTAAGCAGTTCATTCTCCATTGTGTGTTCTGTTTCATAACACGTGATTCATGCGTGCCACGCGACCAGGAACAACAGAAGGCGCGACTTATTCATGTGAAATAATGCTTTGAACAAATTCTGATTTTGCTTTTTCGTCTAAAATAACTAATCAATCAAATACCACATGTCTGAAATATATTTTGAATTATGTTCTTTGTGGGTTTTTGAGTATTTTATTCTTGTACGAGATTAAAATTATTCCTTATTGATCCACAACATAAATTCGTCAAAAAGAAAAAGTATAAAACTTTGTCGTTACTTGGAACCTTAATACCTTAATCATATTTGAATTTTTGCTAGCATGTATAAGAAATGTACTTAAATTAATATAATCTAGAATTACAGAAATTTCATGTATAGAAATTTTCATTGAAATATTATTTCAATGAGAAACCTCAAGTCACAAATTGCGAATTCCTCAACTGTCAAAAATTTTCCACAAGGAGCTGTTGTGACGAAAAAACAGGGTTTTATATAGATGACTATTGCTGTGATGTTTCTATAAAAACATCGATGTTTTAAATATCGGACTTATTTCCTTCCCAACAACGTTAACTTTGGCCTTGGGCATTAAGCCTTTAATTGAATGGGGGTAAGAACACCCACACAGAATTAGGTGCAGGAAGCCATGACCTACAGTGCTTTAGCAGTTCAAAATGAGATCATTTGACTTCAAATCAAGCAAGCTCCTTCTCTTTATGAGTGACATAACAGTATCTGTTCGACCAATGCACTTCCCTCCCACTCAGGATTGAGCCGCACGGCGACTCGGGCTGCTCCAGCGGCGTGTTTTAATTTGTTGAGTGCCAGAGGTACTAATGTTACGCAATTTACTGTTTTGTTATTAACCGAGAATGGGCCCCAATGACTCCAAGAAGCGAGAGTGAGGGAACGTAAAGCGAAGTCCCACTTAATTTTTTATTATTTTTGCAGTGTTAAGAGAAATGCGTTCACACTCAAGTTTGTAAGAAGCATTCACGAGCTGAAATGAATATCACACATTCAGGCTCAACGACTGACATACATGATTTGTCAAGTCTCTTTGGAAATAGTTAAAATTTCAAACAGAACTTTGTCCTATCTTAATCGAAAATTATAACTTGAATTAACACTCAAGAGAACTTGCGAAAACATGCGGCAAATTTGGAAGGGAAAATTTGGAAGAGATAACAAAGAACTGATATTTCCAATTTTACAGATTACGATAGTTAGCTGTTCTAGAGATTCGGTTACTCCGTATCAGGTGGTCTGAATACGAGTAGTAACTAGAAATTCGGCGTAACTTAAATGACGCGTTGTGATTGTCATCATCATCAGCCTACGGTTTCAGATTATTAAGTTCATGTTCTGAGGTGAATTTAGATATAGTTTATTGATCATTTCTCTTTAAAACAATGATTCAACAAATTGCGAAACGTTTACACGAAACTTATAATAATTTGTAGTAGGTATCAAGCAATCCATACTACACTGTACGGTAGTTGATTTTAAATCAAAAATGTTCCTTGATCCGGGAACTATCCATTGTTATTGTCATTATATTCCATCAATATTTAAAGAAAACTGAGTTTAAAATTAAAATCAGCAGGAGAGTGGAAATATCTGTACCACTGCAAGATCATGATTGACGAAGACCCTTCAGATCAGAGATGAACCTTTTCTGTTAGTGTGCAGTAGAGAAACCAACACGTGTTTCCACTTCTCTGTAGCTTTCGACGTTTTGTATCGATTGAAGACTTTCGCCGACCGAAGGTGAAAAGATAGGAATTACGGTTCGTTTCACGATCTGAGACTCCAAAAGTTCAAAGCTGGTCACTTAGCGCGTTTCACTGACAATCAATGAACATTAATGCGAATTCTGTGCGAAACTTTTCGAAGCACCGTCTGTAAACTACAGAAGAGAATTTAGCTGAATCGTTTATAAATGTCACCACTTATTAGGAGTTTGATATACTCAATGAAAATATGAGCCTTATTATTATCTTTTCTTGTCTAGAATACAAAATAATGAGAAAGAAAATTATCAATTACACATGAAAATCTGTAAAAAAATATCAGCCATTATTATTGTACATGTTTGTTTTGTAAAATTGAATCCTCTAACGTTTGCGGTATTCTAAATGTAACTATATCGCATCTCATTGTGCAGGTTCCATTTCTTTTAATTCCTGCATTACCATTATGGCATATTAATTGAATATTTGCATAAAACGGAACTTAACATTAAAATATACATACGTTGCTTCAAATTTTATTTCTTATATTTCAAGTCTTCGATAAATTTTTGTTGCATAATCCAATATAGTACATGAGTAATTAACATGAGTACATGAGTATTATCCGTCCTTCATCACGGTTAGACCTCTTCCCGTCCGCCAATTAAGACAATCATAATTGTCATTTGACGCATCTCAGTCTCCAAGAGGGGAACCCGATTTATTTGTATGAATTAATCCAGAAAATTTTAAGAAATATCTTGAAACGAGTTTTGCGTCCTTTTAGCGTTGCGATCTTAGTGGACTGTGCAAACCACGTGTCCTACCACGAGGACGAGCCCATACTTCTGAAGCCGGGCTCGTCGTAAGGACGATAACGAGAAATGAAACACCATTACTGTGTGTGCTGATTGTATCACTCGGGACACCTCGGCTTACGCTGTGATTTTAGATATTGAACCCACTCGGAAGAAATGGTATTCATCGGCGGCGTGCTAATTGTATTATGTTGTAGCATTTAAAATAGTGAAAAACCCTCGCGAAGGATAATTTCAACAAAAATGATATTCAAATTATAAACTTATTTTGTCTATAAAGTGC
Organism: Gryllus bimaculatus; assembly: GCA_017312745.1. NCBI lineage: Eukaryota > Metazoa > Arthropoda > Insecta > Orthoptera > Gryllidae > Gryllus > Gryllus bimaculatus. Next base: position 599,954 of record BOPP01000328.1, on the reverse strand, counting down.
TCAGTAGAAAAAAGTATAGGCTATGCGTTGTTGCGTAATAGAGCTGCAAAGGTAAAATTTTCGTTAATAAGCTTTCCTTTATAATTACGTTTGAAAGAATATGTTACTCCGCAGAGCAATTCTTCTCTGGGGAGGAGAGTGGCCGTATTGGGAAGAACATTCGACAAGAAAGATTGGTCTCACATTTTGATTTGCATAGGTGAAACGTCTTCTTAACTATTTCAAACCTAATTATCTTCGTTGCCCGACTTGAGAACCTATTTGTGAAATATTCTATTTTACTCCCATTTATGTACTTAATAAATTTTTGCCAACTTATACTACGTTGTATCAAGGTTATAATTTATTTAATTTCATTTGCCCTTACTACGCTTGAGAATTTTCTCGATATTCAATAGTTATTATGATCCTACTTTATTTTGCATCATTGGTCTCGACATAAAGAAGTTATGCTACTATTATGATACCTTACAATTTATACTGAGTCATCAATGATGTGAGATAATTTTCCTATGTACAAATACAATAATTATTAGTTCAGTAGTGTTTTAATTCATTTCAGACTTACTGTAATCGTTAATACCGTGACTTGTTATTGTGGCTTATAGTTCCGAAGATAGCCATCGTTGATGTACCGCTCTTGTCGTAACCTCTGCTAACGTCAAGATATTGTTTGCCAAGTTTTCCCGGAGTATGCTAGAATATTTTGTGATCATTACAAATCAATAACTGTAACTAAATTATTCTCCAGCACGACTTGCCTTGTCTGTCATTCGGATGAACACCGTAGACCGTGACTATCTTTAACCCGACTTGCTAATAAGTCATACCCTAATTTATACGATGTACGTAAATATCAATACCTTCTAGCAAAGAGTCTATATTAATTTAAAATAAAAATACAACCCAAATTAAAATGATGTCTTTGACTTTTTAGTCATACCAAACTTAAGCAAGTAAAATACTTTCTTGAAAATACTTAACATTAATCGAAGTTATTTCCCCAGTCTCAGCTGAAAAATGCTCGTTGTAATCCGCTCTATTCGCGACTAGCAGGAGAGTATTATTGTAAAATTTTCACAGACCCACGCTTGCACGCCGCGATTCCCTCCTTATCTCTCTCTTTTTGTGAAACAATGAATTAAAGTAAATTTCTGTCAAAATATGTTCTTTGATTTCATGCAATGTTTACTTATCATGATATTTACTTATCATGATTGTTTTATATATGTAATTTTAAAAGTGATAAAAAAGTGTATTTTAAGCAATTTGCGATGAGAAAATATAAGAATACGTTTGTCAATATATTAATATTAGTTTATTTTATTTCTACAACTATTATTTAATGATTATATATCTTAATTACATGGAGAACTAATATGCATAGAGGTCAAGTCCAAAAGTAAAATTTAGAAAAATTGAATGAAAAATGAACTTATGAACTAATAATAGATGTATGTTTTTTGTTTGTGTATGGTAAACTATTTTCAGTTTTTGAGGGGTGGCAAAGACATATTATGTATATGTATGTATATATAGGCTGATAGACTGTTGTACTTTCTGTTCGCACTGTTCTTTCTGCTTCATCACAATTTTAAGTATATCAAATTCCAATTTCACAAATAATTTACTGAAAATATATTTGGAAACGAATGCTGCATTTGATTTCTATTTTTACTTCTAATAGCGTCGTTGGGAGTTTAATAATTAAAACCAAAAGTTATGAAGACTTCATACTACAGAAAAGATATGATGCTCAAAACTTCAAAAACGTATTTCTCGAAAGTATCACTGTTCCACATATAACATTGTAACATTGAGCCAGCGAGATGACGTCCTTCTTTGAATAACTAGTTCACCATTCACTACGTTGGTCCAGATGCGCAGTTGATTGACTGATTAGTTATTCTGAGCGCTTCAACAGCTAAGGTCATTAGTCCAGCAAGTGTGGTAGATGTTTTTATTCTCAGGAGGTGGCAGTGATCTTCTCCCACTAAATGGTGAGACCAGGCGCCGACCTCACTGTCCGCCAGTTGCACACCATCCCAGCCGAGACAAGCTCTAAGCTCCCGACCGGTATCCCGGTAAGTGTAGTGTAGGGCATGTAAATGTGTAAGTAAGGGAGAGGACAAGGAAGGCGAAGGAAAAATCGCGTGCAGTCCGTGGCCCGTTTGTTAGGGTACTGCATCGACATTCGCCTGGTGCTGATCGGAGAAATAAGATAAAACTACCTATCTCTGCAGCTTACCGGTAGAATTGTGCTCTAGACAGCGACTAAGTCTAACTAGCTCTCCAGCTAGTGTTGAAACTGCTGCCACTGTCGGGATTCGAACCTAAGATCTCTTGGTCAGAGGCAGGGGAGTGATCTCAGTTGGTACCCTGAGCCACCTCTCCCGGTACAAATGCACAACTGTTACCCATGGCGATAATTTGGAATTGAGGCGTCCAGTGAGAAAGGGAGCTAACCCGTAAAATTAAAAAAAAACTACAAATTTCACATATTTTATATCTGCTTTCTATCTTTTATTAACTCCGTGAATTTCATAATTGTATCATAATCTAGTCAGCTATTATATCCATCATTAAAGTAGGTGACGTGCTCATTTTCTACAATTTTCGTGAAAGAGGGAAATAAGCCATATTCATGAGTGACGTTGATAATACCAACACTAGCACCAGAACATAAGATGTTTTTGTTACATCCCGTATTCATTCCACCAAAAGAATTGTATTACTGACATTCTAAGTAAAGTTTTTGGAACATAAATATAAGTATATTAGACATTAGATGCTCAATACGAATATCTAATTCACGTGTGAATTTCACGGGCTTCCAGTAGCCCTTGTTTTGCAAGAGTACCGAGTGGTAACACAGTGAAGGCTACTGAAATGAGGAAACAAGAATTCCCGTGTAGGGCTGAGCTGGCTCAGGGCAGCAACTATTCTCGCTGCAGTGTCTCTGACGGAAAGGTTCCAAGGTTCGACACCCGACTGATTTTCGACACTAGCTAGATAGCTTAGCCATTTTCAACCACTGACTGGAGGAGAATTCAAGCAGCCGTTTACTCTCTTCGGTAGTTTTCCGATGTTTATCCCAATAATACCAAATGAATGCTTCAGCAGTCATAACAAACAGGCCACTGACATTGCACGTTTGCTTCCGCAACCTTGCCTCATCCTCTTCTCCTATACACACACACTTCAAGCACTATTATTTGTTTGGGAAGACAAGTCAGCCGCTTGGACCTTGGCCCGTCTTAGACGTTGCTCCGATAGCGGCGATATGTGGAAGGGGAAAGCCGACATCAAATTTCAGGTTCTAGTGGGAAAACCCCACCCGGAATACAACATGCATTACTTACGAAAGTAATACAGTAGTTGACTCGCCAGAAATAAAAATATATAGTGGCAATAACGCATTCATGATACAGCGAAACAGGGTAGAAGAATATTAGTGACATGACAGGTAAAATGAATCTGCCTAAGAACAACGTTCTGGGTGTGAAAACGCATTACGTCTTGCCTCAATTGCGAACACCACACGTTGAAGGACAATGAAAAACGTGCAACATTCTTTGAATTTTTCAAAGTCAAGAACTTTGCAAAATACAAAACGTATATCATAGTTGATGATGAGTATGTCATGTTGACGTGAGGGGACACGTCTAGGCCTCACATAACTGGGTTTCCGAATATACCACGTGTGAGAGGATTTTTTAAATTTAGCAACTGCGTTTATTCGCTTTTTCTTACCAGGGCTCTGTAATAAGAGGTTTTGTGCCGAAAATTTTCCTTTTTTCGCTCAGCGTTACATAAATTTCTCTTCTTAAGAAGTTCGTACTTAAGCGAAGAAAGTAAAAATGAGTAACGGGAATGTACATACATTTTCTTACTCTAAAATAAAGAAGAAAAATATTTACATTTGAAATTTAATGAATGACCCAAATGTGTTAGCTGTTGCATTGAAATTAGTTGAAAAATATTCAATTTTTGTACATTATTTTATTTTATTTGTTTTACATGCTTCTGTTGTTTTATAAACAGTAAGTTGATTTTTTGTCTCGCCTTTTTTCTAAGTCCTAGCATCTACGTACGAAAGTATACTTAAGATAAATCAATAGTCGTGTGCACAAAAGTAATACATCACAAATATCGTTGACACCTATCTCTTTGAAAAGAAAAACCACTATTGTAAAATCACTGATACACCAAACTTGCAAATCTTATGTTGGAAGAATATTTTTCTTATATCTACAATGCGGCCTATAAAAATCCGTTGCACATGACTGTCCGCTGATACGACGTCTTTGAATGCACGCTGAAGGGCAGCATCTGCACGAAATGTTTCTACAGATGGTGCAACTCAGACACGCGAAGAGAATACAAGAACCAATGGCTTTGTATGCGCGCGAGTATTGCAGATTCTGCTTACCTTGAAAACTCCTTTGAATAGAAAGCTTCCACTCAAACAGAAAATAAATGTGGAAATGAGAAGTTACGTTCAATACCGTCTTCAATTTATATCACAAAGCATTTCTTATGTTTTCGGCGAGAGTAGTACACTGAAGTAAATTCGGACCAAGATTTTTAGAAAAGAAAGTTGGGTAGCGCTGTGAGTTGTCAGTATAAAGGCAGAGTTGCTAGTATTCTGAAATAGAGTATTTGGCGGAAACTCCTTTAAAATGCTGTGAAAATCAATAATATTGTCAATAATCTTCATCAAAAAATATAATTTAAGTCAAAAGTATTTTTTAAATGATGATTTATTTATTTGGTCGCATGAATTTCTAAAAGTAAATTATGTTTAATCTGTATTTTTATACCACTGAATATTCGTGCGCAAGCATAATCAACATCCTAAAATAATTACTACATAACGTTTGTGAATAATATCAAAAAGTTATTCACAAAATATTTAATATATTTTTTTTTGTTTTTTATATTTTTTCGATGCAAATCCCCCTCCCAAACTTCGATTTAATTTTGGTGCACTGAAAATCACTGCACCTATTCTACATTTGTACATTTCTCAGTACTCTTTCCCCAAAGTCGAAAATTAATCACTGTGGTTGTTTGTTACAGGGCCCGAAGTCCATGTATTACGTACTTAAGCCAGAGATATTGCTATTATCCTGTACCAAGCGCTCATCCTGACCCAAGAAGATTAAGTTTTCACCAACTCCCTCGCTGGTGGTATTGGGTTCCTGGAGCACTCTAAGCAGTTTCATTCCCCATTGTGTGTTCTGTGTCGTAACACGTGATTCATTACGTGAACGCGACAGCAACCACAAAGGTGCGACTTATTTCATGTGAAATAATGCTTTACAAATTCTGATTTGCTTTTTCGTCTGAAAATAACTAATCAGTCAATACCACATGTCTGAAATATATTTTAAATTATGTTGCTTTGTGGCTTTTTGAGTATTTTTGTCTTGTACGGAGATTAATTATTCCTTATTGATTCACAACATAAATTCGTCAAAAGAAAAAGTATAAAACTTTGTCTATACTTGGAACCTTAATACCTTAATCATATTTGAATTTTTGCTAGCATGTATAGAAATGTCTTTAATATTTAATATAATCTAGAATTTACAGAAATTTCATGTATAGAAATTTCATTGAAAATATTATTTCAATGAGAAGACCTCAAGTCACAAATATGCGAATTCCTCAACTGTCAAAAATTTCCACAAGGAGCTGTTGTGACGAAAAAACAGGGTTTTATATAGATGACTATTGCTGAGATGTTTCTATAAAAACATCGATGTTTTAAATATCGACTTATTTCCTTCCCAACACGTTAACTTTGGGGCCTTGGGCATTAAGCCTTTTAATTGAATGGGTGAGTAAGAACACACACAGAAGTTAGTGCAGAAGCCATGGACCTACATGGCTTTAGCAGTTCAAAATGAGATCATTTGACTTCAAATCAAGCAGCTCCTTCTCTTTAGTGAGTGACACAACAGTATCTGTTCTGACAATGCACTTCCTCTCCCACTCAGGATTTGAGCCGCGCGGGGACTTGGGCTGCTCCCAGCGGGTGTTTTACATTTGTTGTTTGCCAGAGGTACTACAAGGTTACGCAATTTACTTGTTTTGTTCTTAATCGAGAGTGGGCCTCCAATGACTCCAAGAGCGAGAGGTGAGGGGAACGTAAGCGAAGTCCCAGTAATTTTTATTATTTTGCAATTTAAAGAATGCGTTCACACTCAAGTTTGTAAGTAAGCATTCACGAGCTGAAATGGAATATCACACATTCAGGCTCAGCGACTGACAGACATTATTTTGTCATGTCTGTTTGGAACACCATTTTTGAAAAAAAAAGAAATAGTTAAAATTTTAACAGACTTTTTGTCCTATCTAATCGAAAGTTATAACTTGAATTAACACTCAAGAGAACTTGCGAAAACATGCGGCAAATTTGGAAGGGAAAATTTGGAAGAGATAACAAAGAACTGATATTGCAATTTACAGATACGAATAGTTAGCTGTTCTAGAGATTCTTACTCCGTATCAGGGTGGTCTGAAACGAGTAGTAACTAGAAATCGGCGTAACTTTAAATGGACGCGTTGTGACTTGTCATCATCATCAGCCTACGTTTCAGATTATAATTCATGTTCTGAGTGAATTTGAGATATAGTTTATTGATCATTTCTCTTTTAAAACAATGATTCACAAATTGCGAAACGTTTACACGAACTTATATATAATTTGTAGTAGGTTATCAAGGGAATCCATACTACACATTACGGTAGTTGATTTTAAATCAACAATGTTCCTTTGATCGGGAACTATTCAGTTGTTATTGTCATATATTCCATCAATATTTAAAGAAAACTGAGTTTAAAATTAAAATCAGGCAGAGTGGAAATATCTGTTACCACTGGAAGATTAGTGAATGACGAAGACCCGTTCAGATCAGAGATGAACTTTAGTGTGCAGTAGAGAACAACACGTGTATCCACTTCTGTGTACTCACGTTTTGAATCGATGAAGACTTTCGCACCGAACGTGAAAGATAGGGAATCGGTCGTTTCGCGATTCTGAGATCCAAAGTTCAAGCTGTCACTTAGCGCGTTTCACTGACAATCAATTGAACATAATGCGAATTGTCTGTGCGAAAACTTTTCGAAGCACCGTCTGTAAACTACAGAAGAGAATTTTAGGCTGAATCGTTTAGAACTGTCACCACTTATTTAGAGTGATATACTGCAATGAAATTATGAGCTTGATTATTATCTTTTCTTTTCTAGAATACAAAAATAATGATAAAAAAATATCATACACATGAAAATCTGTAAAAAATATCAGCATGTATTATTGTACATGTTTGTTTGTAAAAATGAATTCTCTAACGTTTGGGGTATTCTTAAATGTAACTATATCGCATCTCATTGTAGCAGGTTCATTTTCTTTTAATTCCTTCATTACCATTATGGCATATTAATTGAATATTTGCATAAAACGGGAACTTACATTAAAATTATTACATACGTGTTCAAATTTTATTTCTTATTTTCAAGTCTTCGATACATTTTTGTGTATAATCCTGATATAGTACATGAGTAATTAACATGAGTACATGAGTATTATCCGTCCTTCATTCACGGTTAGAGCTCTTCCCATCCGTCAATTAAGACAATCATAATGTCATTTGACGCATCTCAGTCTCCAAGAGGGGAACCGATTTATTGGTATGAATTAATCCAGAAAATTTTAAGAAATATCTTGAAACGAGTTTTTGCGTCCTTTAGCGTTGCGATCTAGTGGCTGTGCAAACCACGTGTCCTACCACGAGGACGAGCCCATACTTCTGAAGCCGGGCTCTCGTACAGGACGATAACGAGAAATGAAACACCATTATCTGTGTGTTGCTGATTGTATCACTCGGGACACCTCGGCTTACAGCTGTGATTTAGATATTGAACCACTCGGAAGGAATGGATTCATCGTCGGCGTTGCTAATTGTATTATGTGTAGCATTTAAAATAGTGAAAAACCCTCGCGAAGGATAATTTCAACAAAATGATATTCAAATATAAATCTATTTTGTCTATAAATGTGCTCAGTAGAAAAAAGTATAGGCTATGCGTGTTGCGTAATAGGAGCTTGCAAATGTAAAATTTTCGTTAATAAGCTTTCCTTTTATAAGTTACGTTGAAAGAATACGTACTCCGCAGAGCAATTCTTCTCTGGGGAGGAGAGTGGCCGTAGTTGGGAAGAACATTCTACAAGAAGAGTTGGGTCTCACATTTTTGATTTGCATAGCGTGAAACGTCTCTTAACTATTTCAATACCTAATTATCTTCGTTGCCCGACTTGGAGAAGCTATTTGTGAAATATCTATTTACTCCCATTTATGTACTTAATAAATTTTGTTGCCCAACTTATACTACTTTATCAATGTTATAATTTATTTAATTTCATTTTGCCCTACTACGCTTGAGAATTTTCTCGATATTCAATAGTTATTATGATCCTACTTTTATTTTTGATCATTGGTCTCGACATAAAAGTTGCTACTATTATGATACTCTTACAATTTATACTGAGCTCATCAATGATGTGATATAATTTTCCTATGTACAAATACAATAATTATAGTTCAGTAGTGTTTCAATTCCAGTTCAGAGCTTACTGTAATCTTAATACCGTGACTTGTTATTGTGGCTTGATAGTGTCCGGAAGATAGCATCGTTGATGTCGCTCTTGTCGTAATCCTGTCTAACGTCAAGATATGTTTGCAAGTTTTCCCGGAGTATTCTAGAATATTTTGTGATTTCATACAAATCAATAACTGTAACTAAATTATTTCTCCAGCACGACTTGCCTTGTCTGTCATTCGGATGAACACCTAGACGTGACTATCTTTAACCCGACTTGCTAATAATCATACCCTAATTATACGGATGTACGTAAATATCAATACCCTTCTAACAAAGAGTCTATATTAATTTAAAATAAAAATTACAACCCAAATTACAATGATGTCTTTGACTTTTTTAGTCATACAATACTTAGCAAGTGAAAATTACTTTCTTGAAATACTTAACATTAATCGAATTATTTCCCCAGTCTCAGCTGAAAGAATGCTCGTTTGCTACATCCGCTCTATTCGACGACTAGCAAGAGAGTGATTATTGTAAAATTTTCACAGACCCACGGCTTGCACTGCCGCGATCCCGTTCCTTCCCCAAATGAATAGTGTTATGTCATCAAGCGTGGAACTGAATGACTTGTTTATTGGTCGTCCTAACAACTGGGCTCTAAGCGTCCTATATTCATAATATTACATAGTATCTATAA
>BOPP01000328.1:551413-572010 GCA_017312745.1 Gryllus bimaculatus | reverse complement strand
TGTTATAAAACACAGGTTTTTATTGATGGAAACTTGCTTCACAATCTCCGGTATTTTCTGACGTTCAGATACCACCAACTTCACCGTCGAATATGAGAAGGAAATAAGGTAGGAATTTCTCTGTCACGTTGGAATATACACTAACTACATATGCACACGATTTTATGCGATTAACCTGTAAGCGCGATACCTGAATGTGTTAAGGTATTATTACTGCAGCATTATAATTATCAATAAGTGCATAATAGTATGATTGTATCAAGAGAAAACTAATAAGATCGCAACAATTTTTACTAATACCACAGTTATTTGTATAATAAATTAAGGTTTTCAAGTACTGGTGTCCAAGAAATTATCAAAATATAGTACAGAATGGGATTGCACAAACTCAAGCAGAACACTAATACTTTAGTTGTCAAATATGATAAGTCCTAAGAAAAACAATAACTCAACTTTACAATTTGTACATATTTCACTTAAAGGACCAAAAAACAATATTTTTATCGTTTTTTAAACATTTACATGTATGAGCATAATGACATTACACTTACTCATTTTTGCTCTTTTTCTTTTCACGTTCCAAGACCGCCTGCAAAAGCTCAGATGCAACACCATTGACGAGAGATTGAGTTGCTAGTGACGGGTTTTCTGTACTATCTACGTAACTGGGTTGAATTCACCCGTATACTGAAGGAGAATTATAATGGACAACTTCTATAGGCAGATTTCCATGGTTTCTCCGAACAATACCACATTATTAACGCAGTAGTATCTTAACAATAGGGTCGTGAGCGATCTTTCTTCAATCGTGAATGTCCCGTCTTCTCCTCATACACACACACACACACACACACACACAATTACATGCAATTCATTACCCTACACGTCGGGAGGACAGACTAGCTCCACTCGCAGAGATACCTGGGCGGGATATCTCGCAAAACTAACATATAGGCCTGCGCCAAAATTTACGTTCCGGCGGGACAGGTGTACTCCCACCTTTCAGATACAAATTCCACTACACTTACAGGACTGACGACCACAGTAACCGTCGCGTTTGGAATCAATACTGCCTCAGCCACTCGTCACCAGAGTCGGCCTCGTTCCAGCACTCGGCCTCCTTTGTCAAGCGGCCATTCCTCAAAGACTGCGGCGCCGCCTGGCGGGCCGATTTCCAATGAGCGGGGGCGGCCGCATGTACAGCGAGTGCCCCCCCCCCCCAGCCCCATCACGGCGACAGCGGCCGACGGCGGGCGGTCCTTGCGTTTGCATGCATTAAAACTTCCTCCCTCCGCCGCCGCGCCGCGCAGCGCCACTTTACTAAGAAAAATGTCGGCGGCGACGCTCCCTCCGGCTAGATTGCTCCATAAACTTGAGACCTTTCGTCCGGGATGCAATATTCCAGAAAGAATCGCTATTCCGCGCCTAACGCGCTATAAATCATGCGCGCGAGCCGCAATGAATTCCCGCTTCCGCTTTGGCTTCTGGGACGTCGCGTCGCGGCCGCGTAATGGCGCCGGGGAGGCTCTGCCGCCTCGGATAATTCTAAGTGCTCCCAAATGGATTTCCGTTCTCTGGGGGAAGTACGTCACAGCCCTTTCGCCCTTCCCGAAACTGCGGTAAAAAATACTTCAGTATGAGAAGTTATATTGCGTGATAGGGTTACTAAATAACATCCAACACGCGATCAGGCCTACTGCATTATTCTAATATATAATATACTTGTGTCAATGTTTATATAATGATAATGCTAATGAACTTTTTGGATATTAAGTTAAGCACCAGCAAATAATATGTTAACGCGTTCACCAGTCACATGCACTGATACTCAATAGTAGCATAAGATTTTTCTGCTGATGATATGAATGTAAATGTTACGTTTTATTATTAAAATATAAATGTGTAGGCTAAAGAATTTCCTTGCGTAAGCACTCGGATACGAACCAGTAAAGAATTTTCTAAAAATTTTTAAATAGTCGTAAGCATCTTCGATAGTTTTTAATTACTATAGGATTACAATTTTTTTAAGTTTTTCACGAAATCACATTCAATTATTTTTTTGTATCAGTTGAGGACATAAAATTTCCCCACGCTAAATTATAAACTCGACTTTGGAAGATTTCTGGTTTCATATCAAGATATCAACTACTATAATGCCTAAATACAAATGACGTTGATACACTAAAAGAAGTACGCTAATAGCCATAATTCGGGTTTGTTGGAAACAGTTTGTTCCGTAGAAATCCTTCAATATCTCTGCGTCTGGTCTTCATGCAAATTTTCTTTGAATTAAAATTAAAAAATATTTTCGAACGTGTTCTACGTAAAAACATTACCTACCAACTTTGGTTCCGGGAAATTACTAATCCATTTCTCTGAAACACTGGTCTCATATTGTTTTCTTGCTACGAAACAGAACACCGGGAAGGCAGTGCTTCCATACAGAAGTCGTATTCGCGCGGAAAACTTTCCGTTCCACGAAAATCCTCGCAGCGCCTGCGGCTGACGCACGCGGGCGAATTTTCTTCGCGCGCTCTGTCGTCGCGTCCTCCAACTTGGGCGGGGATTCCCCGTGGCGAAACGTAGACGCCGAGATCCCCTCGCAGTGCTGCAAACTTAAGGCTCCTCGCCGCCGGCGGGGGAAGTTAGCCATTGGGAGCCCCGAGGACGGAAAGATGTGTTGGGAGGCGACTTCCGGTGCAGAGGGAGCCAGCGGATATACAGGAAACGTGCGGGGGACGGCTCGCGTATATTTCGTCACCTAACAGCAAAACTCACCCCGGCCATCGACTGCAGAGCGGGAGTGAACTTTTTCGATTTTCTCGGCACCGGAATGAATAGAACTTCAACGCACATTACTTTATTTAGATTAATATCCAGAGTCGGATATTGATGATGCTAAGTTGCAGTAGGCCCGTTATTTTACGCAATACTCTGTGATATACCAATTTCTGATGATACTATTTGCAAACAATCTTAAGAATATTATCAAGAGATAATTTCCTCTATTTGTTTCTTTCCTTGCTCATAAAATCTCTCAAGGTTAAAATATTATTATATTTATTTCACTTTTAAATTTAATCATGGTTTTTGACATACAACACTTCTATCCTCACCCGCTGCATGTGGAAATGAAATTCTATAGAGAATTACGATTACTGAAAGTTATTCTGACATTCTTACAGATTTCTATTGAAGTCATGAATGAAATGATTAACTGTTCATCTGCATAAACATTGAAGTACCGCACGTTTTTGAATAAAGTTTGTACGCTTACTGCGATGACTTTTAAGATGTTCTTCTCGGATGTCTTCGGACTCGTTGTCCGTAGGCTGACCTCGATATCCCTGTTATCGCGCTCTTGCCTATCGTCAAAATCTATTCAAAAGCTCACGGAATGTCCTAGAATATTTGATACTTTATGGGATTAATTATTTTCTATTAAATTAATTCGCGGACACGACTTTCTCTGGCTGTGCTTTGGATGAAACACCTACGTGCGACTATTTTCAGTCGACTTATTCAAAATTCCTTCCTATCTAAGGAGCTATGCTAATATAAATTCCTTCAAAATACGGTGTCTATTGAAATTCAAATCCCAAATTACTTTAACAAAAATTACAATTACAATGCAACGCGAATAATGTCTTCATTCTCTTACTCGACACAATACCAAGCTATTAATATTAATCATAAGATACTCGCATCACTATCATTTAACTAATACCCCTGTCTATTCTGAAGAAAAATATTCGCTCCGCACCGTACCGAACCTAAATGTTTTTGTGGTTTACGCACCGTAGGCGCCCTGTGTGGACCTCCGTGGGGCCCTGACCCCTCGCTGTCCGTTGGTACTCTGGTCTACCGTGGAATTCTGAACCATAAAGTGTTTGCCTTGACTGAGGCCTGTTTAGCACCGACAATCTACCTTAGGAACATCAACGGTGATAATTACTGTTACAAAAAAATTGGATCGTGAGAACTGGAAGACACATAATCATGGCTTTGTGGTTCAGAGTCAGATAGTCATTTTTTCAGTGAATTTAATTAAAAAGTTCTTATTTTTTGCCTAGAGATTTTACGTTCCATGAAAGAATCAAAGCCAATTTTCCAAGAATAGTTATTTATCATAGGGGTGCTAAAAGTGACATTTTATTTTGCGAATACGAACTGTTATGATACAAAGCGCACAGGCCGAGTGTCGCAATTTTACGAGCGAAGTAAAGACACTTGTAGCACATGTGTTATTCACTATTTTTAGGCAGTGTTTCTGATTTTCCTTTTAATGCAAGTATACTATCTACTTCATTAGGTATCGTGTTACATTATGATCAGATGTTGCTGATTAGATCAAAGTATTTTGTTTCCTTCGGTGCATACAAAAGTCGTATGTGAATATTTCAGCATCGTCTCACTTTTTGCACTAACGGTAAAAATTTAATTTGACCTCTCCGTGAATGCCCTACAAGTAGCAGCTTATCCTAGGGGCTGTCTAAAAATACTCGTAGTAATATTTATTACGGAAATTTAATAAATTATATAATAAATGACTCGACGTCTTTTTTATGTAGTATAACAAGAAAAATATCTAGATGCAGAGGTTGATACATTTTACTAAAGAAACAGGGCACTACTTGGAAAAACTTTGTATCGATCAAAAAATTTTTGAAGTCTTCACTCTGAACTCTAGTAGCCCAGAAGCAGGCAGATGCGAAGCGTATCGTCAACTACTAACAACCTGAGTTCGAATTCATGGGATTTAAAAACATCAAACGTGGCTCAGGTCATCAACTGACTGGGAAGATCAAGGTTTCGAGCACCGAAGGTGGCAGATTTTCGATGCAGGCTTGTCAGGTAACTCGAGTTCAGTCAGTCTGGAGGAGAACTCTAGGACCCTGCTGCTCTCATTGGTAGTTTTCTGTTGTTTTTTCGATCAACACGTAGTTAATGTCGGAACAGTATCGTAACAAATGGGCCAAGGACCGCATGAGATCTGTTCTTCCTCGCCCCTTACTGGCACACACACTCGCGTGCACTACACTGCCACTTTTCCCGTAATACTTAGAGCTTAGAGATTGTCCCAGCTGGTGCGACTCTACGCTGGTGAGATATACCTGTTTCAGGAAAATCTCTACAAATCGACGTCCCTACAGGTCCCTTCATCGAAATCCCTACAAGTCGGCGCCGAATCTAGCCAGCAAGTGTGGGAACATTACAACCACTTCCTGTGTTCAAAAATAAACTGTACGTACGGGATAAACCTTAGTAGTTGATGTGCCCGGAATCACTAATCGATCAATGTCTATCAAATTCCAATCAATCTTTCAAATCTGTGTTTTGTTCTTGGCTGTAAGACAAGCTTAAAATGCGTGCACTTTCACCCGACAACAGTCAGAAGCTTCAGCAAACATCTTGATGCAGAGAAAACACTCGGAGGGGAGTTTATATCTCCAGCGCGCATTAGCAAGTCGCCGGTCCATCGGCAGCTTGGCCGGATCTGGCAGCGGTCCTTCACACAGGGAACTTTGGCGCGTCGCCAGGCGCCAGTCACCCCCACCCCCACCCCCTTTCATCCCCCGCGACGGCCCAACATCACGAGGCTCGGCCTCGCTTGCAGCTCGCGTTGCAACTAAATATTTAAATTTAAGGGGGAATGAATACTCAATCTTGAGTTTTTGAACAGAGTTCCTTGCGCGCCTTCTCACTGTATACATTGTGTCTTGTACCTTCTGCAGAAGAGAACTTACGATTACACCTATTCTGTATATGAGTGAAAGGGCTGATAAGATGAATTATGAATTCGTCATACTCGTTTTTTTAAATGCATGTGCTTCTGATATTTGGAGCTATTGAACACGAGGTATCCACGTTTTTCGAAATAAATCGCTTGATTTCCAAAGCGTTATCTAATAGTTACTTAAATACGAATTTACAGAAAACATACGTATTTTGTTTGCAAGGAAAATAAAAAAATAGCTATAACTTCAATTATTTAAATTAACAAAAATTATTTTTTTCATTTTAAAGTCATGTGTCAAGAACAAAATAAAATGTGCCTCTTTTGTTCATTAGATTTCATAATCATTAACTTAGTAATGAGTAATTTCTGCGAACTCCGACATTCACCTACTTTAATTTCACTGAAAATAATATTTTATTAAGTTCTAAATGTTTTGGCAACGATAATAATAAATACCCTTTCTAAAAGTTTCTGAATCTATCATAATTATTTGTCCACTCGCAATCACGTTTAGAAAAAAATGCATTCAACGTTCATGAATATTTTTATTCGCACTCTTAGTTGTTGTTTTTTTTACTAGAAATAAAAATTTGGACACTGGATTACCAGAGGATTATGACGACTATGATAGGCGTGTATGATGGCCAGTTCGAAAAAGGTTTTAATTTACAAGTGATTTTTGCTAAGAATTTTTTGGAATAAGAGATAGACGGAGAGTATATATTTTCTTTTTGAAAAAAAGTAGGTTATTTTGGAAAATCCACATGTTCCAAACTCACGAATATTTTATCATAATTATTCATTGTGTGTTAATTGCAGTAGGCAGAGTACGTTCGCGTAGTTTGTGTACAACGAATATAAAAAATGTGTTAAGCTTTATTCCGAAAATTTCCCCAAAATTTAGGAAATGTTCCTTTCACCTATTTACGTTCATGTAATTTCATCATCCCACGTTCATTTAAATTGCAGTTCACCTTGATTTCCCTTGAATAAAATTAACTTTCGTAATTTGGTAGCCAAGTTCAACGGGCTCAAAATGTACTGAACACCATTGCATTGGAAATTTTGCTGCAAAACTCACCAGCATTTACTGCGATTGCGAGCGATGCCCGAAGACACGTTCTTTGTGTACACTGCTTCCGCGTCCTTGTAATATTTATTTTAGTTGTGGATTTGTAAAAACCTAAAATAATTAGCCCTACTCGTGATAAAGTTTTGCAACGTTTGACTTTTTGTATTTGCCTCTCAGTAGTATGTCGATGTTAGAAGTATTGAAATAAAAATATATGTTTAAATAAAAACTACTTAGCTCTCCCTGGAAATCTCTTTTAAGGGAACGAACTAAAAAGCAATGTCAGGGTTAGGAAGGTGTTGTACACCTCAGGGCCATAATTACGTGAAGGTATGAAGTGAATACGAAGCAATGAGAATTTCTCCGGTAATATGAAATTCGAATGTATCTCTTTACAAATACTTTTGCGCTTTATATCACTGTATTTTAGCTCTGCTAGCAGAATTTGCAAGAAAGTAGAAACTTATTTCCAAAGTTTTACTCAAACCACCTGCTTTGATGGATCAACACCCCTTCTTATTCCGCCATATAATAGAGAGGGAATAAATATATCTTTAAGTTCATTGTTTAACTCGACCCAAGGTGATTCACCCCTCCCCTGACGATTTAGAGGGGTGTAAAGGTGGAGTGTGACCTTGATTTTATAATCTATAATTATCATACATTATATTCATACATGTCTTAATTTTTAATTGTTACAAGCGTATCTTATGATTTCGCGTTTCTGATATTAATGGCAAAATATAGCCAATATGAAAGTTACTCAAGACATTAATATGATAAATATCATACTAGGGACATATTATGGTCATGGTGAGGTACATTGAATAAATGCTCAAATATAAAACTACATAAAGTATTTGTATGTAGTTCATCCAGGTATGAAAATTTTCCTTTTCAAAACTTTTCCAATATTGTTTATTTATTAATAAACATGTTCGAGATATCTGAAATGAAAATTCCAAGAACTTTTGGTTTGAAAACTATTTTATTTTTGACAGAATGTTTAGGTCCTTAACGAATACAAAACAAAAACAGTTTCAAAACGATTTCTCAAATATTGTACTTTGGGTTAAAAGTAAAATGTCGCTCAGTGCACATCGTGTCCAAGGAACAAATTCCCAATATTATTGGACGCAACTGAGCTATGAAACTATACAAATTGGGCGAGATCAAAGAACTAAATATTTCGAGTGCGCAAATATAAAACCATTTTATTAAATTTCGCCGCAACCGCACCTAGATGACAATGCTTACTTTCCTCACAGTCAATAGCGTCACTAACCTTTATTACATGTATATAGAAACATCTAAATAAGAATAAGTAACATACATACAAGCAGCCTTGTAACACTTTGTTCTTTGAATTTTTGAATAATACAATCAGTAATTATCTAAGACAAAATATTTTGGGGAAAATCAGAAAAGTGTACGTCTTGTAAACGGATATCGAGGGTCATGTGCGTGAGAAAATAGAAGAAAAAGTATCGAAGAAACAAGAACCGTGGCCTTGTATAAATCGTAATCGGTAAAAATATTTAAATAGTCCAAAAAAATAAGAAAAAAATACGTTCTCAAAATAACAAGAACTGAGGTATATCCTCAAATGACAGCAGACGATCAGTTCTTTTATTATTACTACTATTTAATATAGTAATAATTCGCACTAATACCTTTTAATATAAACGCCTAAGGGGTTTCATTTGAGTACAAGTAACCTTCAATTAAAAACAAAATAAAATTCTTACGACAATCCATTTTACAGGTTAGAAATATATTAGTTATAATATTAGTTGTGATAATATCTATCACAAAAATAATTAATTATTCAAAAATTATTCCCTATTTCGCATAATTATTTTTAAGATGAAATCACATCTTTTGAACCCCCACTTTTTATCGCATCGCTTTTATTTTAAGTTAAATCATGTTGCTTTGATAATACTAGCTTGTAATTTCCACTATGTACACATAAATATATTATTATTTAACTGTTAAAGGTACTGACAAAGCAGTAAAAGAAAATAAAAGAAGTTTGATTGATGCTATGAAGAATCAGAAACCGGAATTGCATCACACTTGAATGGGATTTACCCATGGAATATGTATAATTTTGTAAGAGAGACACTTTGAATATTTCGCCACACGGGCGTTATCTCCTCATAAAAAAGTGACTCTTGTCTCAAGAGAACGATAAAAGTTATTCTAACATGAATATTCGCCTTTCTCAAAACACCTACATCATTAGACGGAAGACTAAATTGAAGAAAAGGTAATTTTAGTTTTAAATTTATTTCTTATCCGTTCGGGCCTTCGATCTTTCTGGGGTTATTATTTGAAATATATCCAGTACATGAGGAATAAAACAGTCTTTTCCAGTTATATCAGAGCACAAGTAAACTTACATTGAGCTTATTTTTCCAATCCTATGAACATTTTTCTGTTCACCTTTAATACAAAAAATATGCGATTGAGCTAAAAAATATCACACTTGTCAATGGACACAATCAAATACCTGTTATTACAATCACATATAATGTTGATAATCTTATTACCAGTAATTCATGACGGCATTAAGCGATCTTTTGGAAAGCATGACAATATCCTGGACGGCGGAGTTTGAAATATAAAATATAGAATTGATATAAAACAGCGGGTTACATACGGTGAATAAAAACTCTGAAAACAAACATGGTGAAACAATATTGTTGTTAAAATAATAAATATAACAATTAAATACTATTAAAAACTAACAATTCCAAAATAGTTATGTTCTATTAGATCTAGTCTACTATTCTCGCTGATCCATTTACATATTGATTTGACTCAGAGCCCGCAAGGGCCGTATTTGATCCACTGTGATCTTGGCTTGACGGCTGAGAGAGGTGCGATGTTCCACGTCTCTTTCCTCGGCCCCCTGCCCCCCCCCCTCGGCCGCTTGCCTCATCCATCTCAAGGCCGCCTGAATCGCTCCGTCACCCCCTACGCCAAAGTAGAATCTATTCCTTTGTTTACACCCGCGACGTGACGAACGCGCCGACACCCGAAGAGCGACGAGGCCCCTTCACCGAATTGCCACGCGCGATCTTGCAACTTCCGCCCCGCAGAGCGCCGCGCCGCGATCGTATATTTTCCTACGCTGGATGAACGACGTTGCGGAAATGAAAACCGGAGAATGACGGAGCAGATGGCCGCTTATTCTTGGTTACTTTTGGTGCCAACGGGCTTACACTTACGGAAATCAATGTTTCGAAACGTGGTTTTCGAACAATTCATTACGAATCAAATTTAATTCTACAGATCACTATTCAGTGTTAACACGGGTCAAGAAATAATTAATATTTCTACTTTTGGAAGAATAGTTGAGTCTCTGTTCTTGTGGAAAATCGTCTTAATAATTAATCACCATCCAGAGAAAATAAAGTAGAGAAATGTGGAATAAGTAATTATACTACAATTTACAATACAGAATGCAATATAAAAATAAAGTGTATGGATAGCGGCACTATCTTAATAATCGAAATTAATACCACTTATATTAACATTCATTTCATTTATTAAAAATTACTATATTGGGCAGACTTAATAAAAGGTAAGAACTAAACTGCATATATGCAACGTATATGTATAAGGTCGCATCAACCGCTAGGTCATTAGCGACCACTAGATATTAACGATATGGGTAACAGTTTGATGTAATTGGTGATGGTGAAGAGTGAAAGGACGAACAGAAATACTACCATGCCCGAAGCGGGACTCGAACCAGCGATCCTTCAGCCAATTGTATATTCAGAAGCCTTAAAATTAATTTATTGTCACTTAATAAGGTATTTGAATACTACATTCATTGAGTTCTGAAAGTACTTCAAATAATACAAGCTAATAATGTCAATTTTACAAAAAAAATCACACCTTTAGATTATAGCAGTTTGGTGAATTTGACCATTTCCTTTAGTTACTTAAATCCATTCAGCACAATAATCAAATATCATTCAACTAATCCGTTCGTATCTCTCGGGAAAATAAACATCCAGCCAAATAAAAGGATTCTGAACACAAAATCAGACTTTCTCCTGAGTGACAATCCCGAATCAACATGAACCCACGAACCGGCAGAGAAATAACGTGGGAGACACAAGTCCCAATCCAATCGAGCGTGGGCACGTGACCTTTTTGCCGCCGCGGAGGCGGAGTGCGTGCGGAGGTTTCGGCCGTCGAGGCCGAACATTCATCTTGGCGCGCGACTTTATTAAGCGCCGCGACACTGAAATGTCGCTTTCCGTGCCCTCACCGCCACATCCCCGGCGCTTCGAAATTGTTCCAAGCTTGTGTGGTCTTCCTTGCACGACCACGTGTGTGGTAACATCCTTGAAAAAGTTAGCTAGCTCGTTTCGGCCGCATTGAGCTGAAAGGATTTTGCCTGTCGGGGTTTGGATTTTTGGGATAGCTCTTGAAAAGTTTTGATTGCTACATCGATTTCTGTATTGACCCTTAGGCTAGCGACAAACCAGGACAAATGAAAAAGACGTTAAAATGCGTCTGTCGTACCGCAGCGTGGCACAGTGGAGCTCAGCAGTGACATCCGTCGCTAACATCATACGTCGCTTGGTAGCCATAGAATGTTAGCCACTAGAATGCGTTCGTTGTTCGTGATTGACGTCATATCTCCTTAGGAATACACAGCGTGCAGAACTCTTGAAATATTTGCGACGTACACTGAACTGCGTAGAAAGACGGTCATATGTTTTTTGTTTCATAAAAGGAATGGACTCGACACTGAAAGATTAATTAATGAAGTGCACATGCAATCGTTTCTCTTGTAGATATAGCACACCTCATTTTGGTATATTGTTGGGAAATATCATTTCATTTCGACCAAATTCTCCGAACGACGGATTAAACATGCGGAAATAATTACAAACGTCTCACCATCGCTGCAGAAATTCTAAAAGAGGATGTAAAATTTTCCTTTCAAAACCCGCCCGCTATTAATAGAACGAACCCACCATCACTTTCTCTTTTGTTTAATGTTAAGTTCCAAAGTAAAACACAATCGCAGAATTCTAGCAGCTGGCTGCGCTGATCGGTAGTTTTCCGTGTATTCTTCGTTAAACACCACGTGAATGCTGGAGCAGTACCCTAACAAACGGGTCACGGACTGCGCGCGATCTTTCCTTCCTTTCCCTGATCCTATCCTCACCCTTTACGTACACGCACTTACACTTAGATGCATTGCATTAAGAATTCCGAAACATGCCGAGGACCAGTCGGGAGCTTAAAGGTTGTCCGGGTGCCACCCAGGTGAGAGATACCTGGTTGGGGAAAACAAGCAAGCAAGTGAGTAGGTTGGGACCGGATCTCGCCATTCAGCAGGGGAAGATTAGCGCCCCTACCGTGATAATCAACATACATTACGCCTACGAAATTAATAGTTGTAGCAGTTGACGCGCTCGAAATCATTAATCAAACTTTTATCAATTTTTTTGAGGTTTAGCTTTTACTAGCCCTAATAGTCATATTATTTAACCTAATTTGCCTTTTTGTATTGCGCAGGAGGAATTGTCTTTATCGCACCTCCTGCGGGATGGTTTTCTCTTAGCTAACTGCCCTCGCAGGGTTTTTTTGAAGGATTTCCTTTGCGGATGACCTTTGAGATAATAACTTTGCAAAATTGTTGTTGAATTTTTCATGATCGACAACCTCTCTTGAATCATCCTTCTTAGATGATATTCCAAGATATTTCTTATCTTATCTCTCGTAAGTACGAGTCTTTGCCATATCGCTGCCCTTGCTTTTTTCCCCTTGGTACCTCTCGAAGGTTTGCATTTCCTGGATTTCCTTCAGACATTTTTGTAAACAGGATTCTTTGTTAAGACGTACTCTTGGGTACGTTTGTTTTCTAATAACTTCTGCAAGATAATTTTTGTGGAGTTACGTTGGCGGAATAGTCTTTCCTCCTAGATTTTCAGTAGAGAATTGATTTTCATTGCTCTTTACACTTAAAGGGCTCGAATAGAAAAAATACGCCACGCTACAGCATTACTCCCGCTAATTATAAATGATAATTTCTCAATTTTGAGAATTATTTTGTAACCATATAATGACTTCTTCACATATTTGTGAAGCACTTGGGGCAGTAAAAAGAAGAGACGTACTTCGTCCAAAATATAGACATTAACATCTACGAATTGCGTGACACTTGCTATCGCTAAAGTGTCTTATTTTGTTACTTCACCAAGCCCTTCATTTTTACTATGCCCTATTGTTCTCATGTCAATAACCTGGTGGGGATCCCTTAGGCTTGCTTCTTAAAGTCTTTGCATCATGGCAATCAGATAAGACAAATCTGATATTGCTTAAAATTACCCTCTAATTGAAAAATTGACAAATTTTGGCGTTGTAAATTTATTTTTTTCTGTTTAATATCAAATATCAAACATTTTGTCATATTGTAACGGTTCTTTGCATTAATGTTTATTTTAACAAAATCGTTTATTTCTCACTTTGAAATTACACAATAGTTGAAATATACTACTAATACTGATTTATATCAGAAATAAATGTTTATGTTTTTTCCAACGGTTCTCTAGTTTATATTCTCTTGTTTATATTTCTTGATGATTGTATTACTTTTCTTGAAGTAAGTTTCCAAATTTATTTTTATACAATCAATTTTATAAATTTGACTTCATTTTATACTTACTACGATTCGGAGCCTAAATATGACTACAACATTAGATACATTTTGAAAACAGTAGGAAACGTTGGCAGCTATAATACAATAATTAAAAACAAATTATTTTATGTTCAAAATTTGAATATAAATAAATGATTGGAATTGGAAGCTTATTTTATTTTAAAATATTCTAAATTGCACCGGTAAATGAATA
Organism: Gryllus bimaculatus; assembly: GCA_017312745.1. Classification (NCBI taxonomy): domain Eukaryota; kingdom Metazoa; phylum Arthropoda; class Insecta; order Orthoptera; family Gryllidae; genus Gryllus; species Gryllus bimaculatus. Next base: position 558,308 of record BOPP01000328.1, on the reverse strand, counting down.
TATAAATGTGATGCTCAAAAAATTATTATTGTTATTTCAAGTTCTTTTTCATTTGGTAAAATTTAAAGTGAAATTTAGAAAATTGATTGTCTAAAAATTATATTCTTTTATCTTCATTATCTTTATATGGATCACTTAAATGTATATTTTTATAAAAACGTTATTCCCATTGTCTACTGCGCTGCGGTTCACAGCGATGCACTCATGCGTTTCACTGCCCAGAGTGCACTGGACTGCCGGTTGCCGGGCCTGACTATACATTCCATACTGACACCGAGCGCGGAAGCTTTCAGACACTACGTCGTTCTTCTCCGGGACTGCGAACAGTCTGGAACGCGGAGATGAGGTCCACCTGGCGCATCGGACAACACTCAGTGGATTTAGTCAGCCAGGGAGATGATGCATCTCCTTAAAACATTTCAAAAACACAAAGTAACCATGGTTTTGACAACTGAAGGTCCCAACAAGGTAATCATGACTTTTTAGAGGCTTTCTTCTACTCTTAACAGCTCATTTAAATGTGATCAACATTCAAGAGTATAATTAAACATGCTTATGAAATACAATATTTCTCATTAACAGATATTTAACACTAAAAGAAATACATTTGATCCAATAGTTGTCACTCTTGTGTGAATATTAGGTATTAAAATGTGTTAAAGAGTGAAAGAAAACAGTAAAATAATTACTTAAACAAAACTTAATTTGCATATTAAAATATAATATTTCATCCATGTACAAATAGATCTTATCAGTGCAGTTTTGAACGACAATTTGAGACGATAAATGTTAGAAACTTGTATTTTTTCAAATGGAAGTAATAATATTATTCATATGAAGCAATGCATGTAGCAACACAAAAACAAACGCACTTCGGCTCATAGAATAAAATTGATAAATATATGTTGGTGAAGTTAGGTATGTGTGTTCAATGTAACATAGCAAGTCACAAAGATAACTTAGTATTATAACCCAGGTTTAAATTCAAGTGAATATTTCTTTACATGCATACATCAAATTTATTGGCAATATTTTGGTTTTATTTAAGAAAATGCAACACACATTACTTAAAGAGCCATATATTACCGGGGATTCAAATTGATATCCGTAAATTACGTTACTGACTAGCGAATGTTTTTAGAAGAAACAACTACACTAACGTGCAGGGGGTACTGTCTGAGGGCTGAACGGTTGAGAATGGCTTCGTTTTCTCTCGTAATGATAACTAATTGTAAGAAAATACACCACTAGCCTATGGAAACTAGAATATGCTAAGAGTAAGGTCCCATTCCAGTAATGAATACTGCTTGTAAGAAGCAATCTATGAACATACGCAAACACGTTAGTTGTAGTAATAGCATCCTATTGCTATTACTAAAACATAGGTTCCAAATTTTTATTGCATCCGGGCCTCGTATAGTATGTTTTAACGCCGTACAATGAATGCGCGGGGCACATGCACCCTCCTTGTCCCAGCGTCCTTCTGAAGCCATCGAACCAAAATTCGCCGCGCGTTGGCTCCTGGTACGAGCGGCTCGTTAAATTTTTACACGACGCTAGCGCCCTGTTCGCAGCAGCCGGCCCGTCCAATGCGCCTGCGCCGAGAAGGCGGACGGCACAGTGAGACGCTAATGCCATCGCATGAAAGAGGTCGGCAGGCGGGGACGGGGCGAGGTGGCTCGTGTCTGCTACGGCCCGTTGTGGTCGCGGGGCTGAATGCTATTATATGCAAATGTTGCACAAGTTATGATGAATCATTAAAAGTTTTGATACTATGCGACAGTGAAACGTCCTGAAAGGAAGTAAAATATTCACGTTTTTCGTCCTTTTTTGTTTTTCTGTTAATATTTCAATGCTAAGGGGGTCTTAACTCTCACTCCGATCAATGTAATTATGGGTGAGCATGATTTATTTAAGTTTATATCTTATAATATGAGGTTTCACGCTCAAATAAAGGTTTTCATTTTAAACTCTTTACAAAGTGTACACCTTAAATTAAGACAAAATTATTAAGCAATATAAATTTGAAGTTTCTTTCATATAATTGAGGAAATGTTTAAGAGCATTTTCATACGTAAGTGGAAGTTATTGCCATTTTGGTTTAAATATTTTATTTATGCAGTTAAATAGCAGGATCAAATATTTTCCATTTACGATAATCCTCCTTCTAGCATTCTCTGCATCCAGAGAGACAGAATCAGATACTATCTAATTCGATTGCAAAGCAAAGCAAACTGTGACCAAATTGGTGAGCAATATAAACTTCAAACCGCATTTCAGTTGGGTAACCAACTAATTATGATTCTGTAGGATCCAAAAATACTATATGAAGAATTCTCCAAATTACTCGAACATTCAGAATCGCGCTCCATTCATATCTGATCCCTCTCAACGTGTTTCCACTAACGGTCGTGCCACATAAATCCATGTTAAGTGTGGTCACACTCCACACTGGCCGAATCGTAGTGGAATAATTTATAAATTGCCACGTACCGCTAATGAAAGTTCTCCAAACTCGCTACATTGCGTCGAAGTGTGAACATTAAGTTTATTAAGCGAAACATCTACACCGCTCAATTGAAACTGCAAGTTAATTATTACGCTCACAGACTTCCAAATGCAATTTTCACTTTGAGAATTGGAACGAAACGAGCCACGAACATTTCTCCATAATTTTCTCTTTGTCCGGCTTCCATTTTCAGAATTGTTTGAGTGGATAGTATTGTTCTCGTGGATACTCGTTGCTCATTTTCCGGTGTACGTGAATATTCATTGCATAGAGAACTGTTGATTTTGTTATTACGATAAATATTTGAATACTTTGAAATTCACTAAATGATCTGCTGGTATTGTTTAAAAATTTATATCATTTTTTACTATTCTCCATGCGCAATTAAAAAAAGATGACGGCGATTTATCTTTTGTGAACTAAATATCGTTAAATTATATAAACTCTATTAACTTTTTTGCTGTATTAAGAATAGATAATTATGATACGAGTAGTAAAAGGGACATTTTAGTTTGAGTAAGAAAGGTTGCGACATGAGCCCGATATGAGGAGCGGTGCAAATCTGCGAGTAAAATAAAATTACTTTTACGACGTGTGGCATACACTATTTTAGACAGCCTTACTGAGTTTCATATTATTTTTACTTTTTATTCAAGTATATAAATCACTTAATGACACAATAAGGTCAGTAATAGTTGCCGCGGTAACAAAAAAATATTTTGTTTTCTTTGTTGAATTTACAGAATAACCTGAACATTTGGGCATCCACACACTTTCAGCGTTAATTCTAAAAATTGAACTTTTAGCTGGCTGTATACAAAGATATACTACAAGTACAACTCAAAAATTAATTGAATGTTCGTATCATTCTTGTTCATGTAGTTGAAATCTTTACAATCAAAGTATTATATTTTTAGAGGAACAATTAAAAACACCATACCACTTCATGAACATCAAAATATGTGAATTGCAGAGAGTCTTAATGACGAAATCGAGATTTTGGTGGTACTTTTCATTGTTAATAGATTTTTTTTATTTGAGGAGTCGCTAATAGAAAATTTCATGACTTATTTCAATATTAACTGTATTGAATAATTTCATTTGATATTATTCAAACGATATTTAATATCGTAGCGTGACAAAACTTGATAACGATGACACCCTTAATAGCGATAAGGGGAACAACTTGAGAAATAACAAATAATAAGAAAATAGTTCACAAAACGGTTAATCCACACGACGTATGTTCTTCATTTAAATTTCGGAAAAGTAAATAACACGTCGTCACATAAACCGTAAAACATCAAAGGTGCTACGTTCAAACAAATAGCAACAGAAATATAGAGATGAGGAGAAAAGAGAAAAGGAGTGTGTCAACTGAGAGACTGAAGAGGAGAGGGAAAGCGGTAGAGAATATCCTAAAACGAATATCTAACAGGTAATAGCAGATTCTACAATGTAGGTGAGATTATTTGAGTGCTAAAAGAACATAATATCATAAACCGTTCAGCATTTAAATACACTATGATGAAGCAGGTAGATTTAGAGAGAGGGAGAGGAGAGAAAAAAGAGAAGCATATGAGATGAGATACGGATGGGGGATAAAAGAGGGGGGCAGTACAGGGAAATCTAAAAGATATTTTTATTACAGGTAATAGATCCCACAATGCAGGCGCGGAGAGAAATAAGAGACCGACTCTCCTTGAATCGCGCCGATCACGTGGCCGCGCGACCGGCCAATTGAATAGCATTCATTAGGCGGCGATTCCATATTTATCGCCCCCGCGCGCGCGGCGCGGCGGTGGCGCGGGGCGGGGCGGGGCGGGGCAGTGGGCGGTGGCGGTGGGCCGGTGGGCGGTGGCCGGTGGGCGGTGGCGGTGCGTGCGTGGGCGGGTGGCGGGTGGGGCGGTGGGCGGTGGGCGTGGGCGGGCGTGGCGTGGCGCGGGGCGGTGGGCGGTGGGCGGTGGGCGGGCGTGGCGGCGGGTGGCGGTGGGCGGTGGGTGGGTGGCGGTGGCGGTGGGCGGGCGGGGCGGTGGCGGTGGGCGGTGGGCGTGGGCGTGGGAGCATTTGCGCAAGCGCCGCCGGACAGGTGGCTTCGGGCGAAATTACGAGGTCATAAATCGCGCCTCCCGGAGAGCATTGCGCGCGCGCCATAACGCACAGCCGGCACGCAGTGGCCCCGCCCGCACCCCCCTCCCCTCCCCCGCCCACGCCCGCCCCGCGAGGCTGCGCTGCGGCCGCGACACAACGGAACACACGCGCGCAGGAGGGGGATCCTAATGAAAGGAACGGTACAGAGAAGGCTAGGAGAGAATGTGGAAGGGGAGGGGAAAGAGCACCAGCGAGGAAGACACTAGATAACAATATGAGAAAGAGATACATTCATATGTAGGTCGATATAGGGAGGTACACGATGGAAGAATGGTGAGGAAGAAAGGGAAATGAGGGAAGGGATGATGTGGGAAGAGAGACAAAGGAAGAGTTATGGACAACGAAGACGTAGAGAGAGATGGGGAAGGGAGAATGGGTAGAGTGAGATCTTTCTCTCTTTCTCCTTCTTCGCTTTCTCTCTCTTTCTCTCCTCTTTCTCTCTCTCCCTCTCTGATATCAATTTTCTGTTTTCGTTTGGAAGTGCTCGCACTGATTCTCTCTATTACAATACACAAGGAGAGGTTTTGTTTCAACCTAGCAACTTTAAACACTCCACTGCTTTCGCGTATTTATGGATTTTAAACCTGTTCTTCTGTAATAAAATACGAGTAAGTCATGTAAGTTTTACATTATCATTTTGGCATTCCATTACTGAAAATGTAATGTATTTTACAAGTATTCTGGATAGTTCTTAAAAAAAGTACATAACTGAAATTTCTTCATGTTGATGTCTATACGGAACATAACTTCGAGTCTCTAACAAACCGCTCACAATAAACTAGTATCTTGAAAATGAGACGGTTTCATCTGTGCGAGAAATACATTTGTCATAAGTATCGAAAGACTTTAGACTAAATTGCAATGAATGAATGACGAGCAGGAAAAAGCAAAACTTATCAGTATGAAGCGGCGTTACCCCTTTAGCTAATAATGGACCGATGGTAATTTTTTTACAATGGTCGGATGCATTAGGAAAATTCGTATTTAATGTAACTGTCTAGTGCAGTTAGTTTTGCTTTATACTGCATTTTTCACATTCTCCCTTCCATACGTTCCACGCAGCGCACGTTCTATATTGGAACGGCACGCACCTGCCGAGTCACGTTCCATCACCTGCAATGGTGGCAAAGACGCTTCCTGCATGCAGATTCTTCTGTCCATACCACTTTTTCTTTTCGCGTATTTTCTTCACGATAGAGTAAATTTACGAAGAAGCGATTGTTGTTAAGTAACATTCTGTATCTAGTGTGAAGAAAATTACTTAAAATATTTTGCAAGAAATCTCCTCAAAGTACTTAGTGTCTCATATGAACTAATCACAAATTAGACTTGAGAGCCTGACGTGCATAAGCTCCCAACACTATTTACATGTATTATTACTTAGCATACACAAAACTCTATTTTACTGAACAAGAAGAAGTGTAAAATTATTTCACATCGATTTCTGCCTTTATGATTTCTACTGAACTATCATATTGCTTTCATAAATTCTATGTGCTTTATCTACATAGAGAGCTACATTAAATACCTTCCGGTACTGTTTGATTTCAACAAACTCTTTATCATTCGTTAAATTTCAATGGAGTTTAGTAACAGTAATTCTCTCCGGGACGTATTGAAATTTCTCGTTATTGTGAATTACCAGTTCTGAGATGTGAAAATATTTCCAGTATACATCTATTATGGGAATTCATACGCGACGAACGTTGTTTTTGATGTGGTATTTTAAAGGTATATGATAATCCATGCAATGTACACTGCATTGCCATTACTTTGCCAGAAACATTGAATAAGCAAACGTATAAGTCCATATCGTATTAATTCTCTACATTACCGGAAGTTATTATAATTTTTATACATAATTTCGAGGAATAAGTATTTTCTATTGAGAAAATTTCCGTTTCATAGACACTGCGCACCACTCTTGATTCAAACAGAACGATATTCGTTAAAGTTTATAGATATTTGCTTATAGAAAATGGTCAAGAATGTATTCGTCACGACGTCATACCAAAATAAGTCTTTCTTAAACGATACAGGATGAAGGCACTCTCTTTCGCGCCTCTAGAACCTCCTTCACACGCGGTGGAAACCGCTTCATTCACCTGCGACGCCGTCCGTTTCGCAACTTTTTGCCGTCCTCGAACGCGCCTTGTGTTCGCCCTCCGCCGGCGGCGACGGCAGCGCAGCTCGGCGGCGTCTCGAGGAAACGCTTCAATTAGAACAATTCTACGC
>BOPP01000328.1:535761-547209 GCA_017312745.1 Gryllus bimaculatus | reverse complement strand
TCTTTGAATATATTATTTTTATTTTGTTATTGAAATTTATTTCTTATTTCACTACGTCACAATAGGTATTCTTCCTTGATATCGGTCAAAAAAGTTGGGCTACATAATCCAATTGCTTCTTTCATATAAATAAAATAATAAATAGAAATATTGAAATAACATAGGAAAGTAATCGAACTTTTCCACTTATAGTATTCACGTATTACACAAATAGACCAGAGTACTTTAATAACATAAATTCATTAAAAGTCTTCTATAGAGCTCTTTTACATGTCCTACAATTAAATGTACATTTCTCCAAAGGCGTACGCAGCCTAAAACTAGAGGGGGGCAACTATATTTCGATGCACCTATGGGCTTTCCTCCTTTCTTTTCATTAAATCTTTTTATATTTACATTCGAAACATTTCACAGAAAATAATTAAAAACAAATTAAAAAAGAATGTAAAATTTTGATATTTTATTTATTTAATTGATTTTCATTTATTCTTTTCAAATTCAATTTAACTACAAATAGCAAGTGTTTCATTGCTATCATCTCTTTATATTGGGTGAGGAGAAAGTAAGAGGTGGCGGTTTGCTATAAAAATTCTTTCACATTAAAGTAGTGAAATTAGTACTCAATAGAAGTGTCTGAATGCTCATTAGCTCCAGAAAAAAACAGAACAAAATTGTCTTATTAATCAAAATTTGATCTAGATTTTCGATGTGAAGCATATTATCAGAAATTTCATCAATATATAGATTTTTTTACGATCTGCTTTATTTGGTTACGTTTTTGGAAATGTCAGAATTCTGTTTCGTAAGCACTTTTTGATTTATTAGAGTCTAAAATATAGTCTGAAAGTCTAAAAGCTTACTTTAGGAAAATTTTTCTACAAATGGTAATGTTTTGTTTTATGTGAAAGTGTTACAAAACTTTGTCACAAGAAGGAAACTCTTAGACACTTGTAAAAAAATAATATTATATTTAATTATATTTTGCGCTTTAATTATAACTAACCAATGCATCTAATTAATTAAATGAAAATATCTTAGAATCACAGAATAATCTTTAATACGTTTTTTATTCCACCTATCACTTATTCTGTAATGTAATATCAAATTGTGGAAGACCCACATCTTGGTTACACATTCTTCATATTCACATCCACTTTCCATTTCGAAAATCAAATACTTCAAGTTTTGAAGCATCTGTTGATTACCAACCGTAACAATATGTGAGATCGCGGATCCACATGGAGCAAAACAACGAAGCACAAACGCATCGAGCTGCGGGAAGAGAAAAAGATCATAAAAACAATAACAAAAAAGCGCGAATCTCCCCGTAAAATTCAAATACGCTCCACGTCGCTGTTGTTCTTCTCTTGCAGGAGGCGGTGGGAGCTCTCGAAATTTACGAACCCTCGCGCAATTTCCTCCATTCGTCAGAGCGAAGGCTTCCCAAATATTAGGTTTCCCCGGGCGGGGCGGGGCGAGGCGGGGCGGCACGCGGTGGGCAGATCTGCACGGAGGTAGGAGGTGGAGCCCGTCACGCCACGCGAGGCTGCGCGGCGCGGCGCGGCCATTCAGCGGTCGAAACGGGCACTAACCGAATAATAAAATGTAAAAAATGGAACAAAACCTGCGAATAATAGGAGCATATAAAACAAATAGTACTACAATTAGTATAAATAATAGAACAGAATTAACAATAATAATAACAATAATAATAACAACAGTAATAACAATAATGATATCAATAATGTATCGCATAATAATAAGCTAAGGCCTCTTATCTAAAAATGAACATATTTTGCGGGTAAATAATGATATAATTTACCGGAAAAGGTGGCTCAGTGCATCAGCTGATGTCACTACAGTGCCTCTGACCGGCAGGTGCTAGGTTCGAGTTCCTTCGGTGGTAGGATTTTCAACACTGACTAGATAGCTAGGTCGAGCTCAGTTGCCATCTTAAGGAGAGTTCTAGCGGGTCGGCTGCTCTGATCGGTGGTTTTCCGTGGTTTATGCGATGAGCATCAAGCAAACAGCGGAGCAGTACACCAACAACCCCCAACAAGCCACGGACCGAATGCGACCGTGCCTTCCTATCCTTATTTGCATACACTACAGTACCACACACGCCGGGAGACCTTTCGGGAGGTCAGAGCTTGCCCAGGCTAGGACGGTGGCACGCTGATAAGAGATACCTAGTTAGGGGAAACCCCACTAGCCGACGGTAGGTTGGCGACGGATCTCACTATCCAGAGAGGGAAAACTACCGCCACCTTCACAGGATAAAAGTGCATTACTCTTACGGGATTATTGACTTTACCAGTTGACAAGCCCGGAATAACTAATCAATCAATTCTTAACAACATACGAGTTACAGTTCACATTTTGTTCATGCATTTATGACTATATTATTTAAATATCGAGTTGAATGAAACGTGAAACAGCATTATGGATTTACAAATGAAAGGCTTACGGCAGTTGACAAGTTGGTCACACCAGCCTACGAAATTCTGCTGCTGTTAATAAATGATATTTCGATATTCCTCGCATGTTCCGACTTATCGCCGAAATGTGACCAAGTCGAATACAATTACGTGGTAAGACACACATCAGTATTTTATATATTAGCATTTACTAATAAGAGGATTGATGGCTTATATTGTTACTGCACCATAACCCTTCAAATGAAGAATTAATTTCTTGATAAAACTTTAAATATTGATTGTGTTCAAGAAATTATCTACATATGACTGAAAAGCTATTGCAATCTCACAATCATATAAAGCTAATTATTGAGAAATTTTGAAGGTAATAGTTTAATAAAAATAGTTATATTAACTTTAAGACGCGTTAATTAATTCAATATTATGTATATATTTATAAAAAACAAAATTAAAGCATGTTTTAATTCTATTTTTTTAAACTGTCTTAAATGTAATCATGTTAAGATATAGAAAATTGTGTTCTTGTTTCTCTCCACATCTATTTTCGTAAGTAATCTATTTCGTTATTTAAAATTTTAATATCTGATAAAGACTCACGTACAAAAAGCATATAAAGAAGAAAAAATAAAATCAAACTCTTACAAGGCTAAACTGGCTACTGAGAAGAAAATCTTTAAGCATCGCAAACAATGTAATAGTGTACAAAGCAATATTAAAACCAGACTGGGCATATGGCATACAACTAGGGGGAACAGCTGACAATTACAACATTGAAATCATTCAACGCTTTCAGTCTATGGTCTGAAGAAAATTTATAAATGCCCCGTCGCAAGTAACAAACGCCACAATACACAAAGACATACAGATCCCAACAATAAAAGAACAAATCAACAAGACCAGCGTAAAAGATTTACGACTATGTAATCATCCCAATTTTCTAACCATCAACTTACTAGACAACAGTGACACACCAGACTACTTCAACGACATCATACTTTAGTTCTTACACCTTGACTATAAATTGTTTATTTTAGAAATTTTGCGTTCGATGTATATATGATTCTATATATTTATTATTGTATGTTTATCATATATGTTTAACGCAGTTTGTTAACAACTATAATTGTAATATTAGTGGAGTACAGTCAATGGACTTCACTCCTTGCAAGAACTTGTATGAACAAAAGTCCAATTTTCACAAATATTTATCCGCAAAGAAATTACAAATAAAATATAAAAGAAAAAGGAAAAATGATGGAAAGGCACTGGGCGCGCTGTGCAACACGTTACACACGTTTTGTATTTTTGTTTAGTGGCCTATCGACTCGGGAATGGAACATCCCAGACTTTCAAAACCTGAATTTTGTCAGCAGACTACGAAACTCTTTCTTTATTCCATAATCTTTAATATGTATATAAACAGTGTTGTTTGAACTAAATGTAAACAAAGTTGTGAACATGTTGAATGGATCTGGATGCAAATGCTACGACCTGGAACATGTTTTTATTTACTTACACTATCGTGAATCTAAAAATATTTATTCTAAGAAACTTCTTTAAAAGTTCTTGTTGTTTTTTAGCAAATAAAATCACGTTTTGGGTGACAGCACCTACATATAAATAGCTCATTTGCTTCTTCTAAACAAGGCAAATCGATTGGAACAATTTTTAGCCCACTCCCTCTAAGACTTTCTGCAAGAATTCTACAAAAAAGTTTTTTATTGTTTCAATGCACCTTCAAATACATTGCTGAAAGTTGTGAATTATTGTACTATCTTTCCCGCATTTAGATGGTAATTAAGAATATTCACCAGATTGGCCGGGCATTACGGGTATTACGCGCAAACTTTTTTGTTATCATGAACCTGCAAAGCAGAAATAAATCTTTTTCACATCCAAAATGCCGGAGGTGCCACGCGAAACTAGTTCTATTGTAAAGGGCAGTTCTGGCTCGAACCACACAAAGCGCAAATTTTCCCACGAGGTCAGCTAGTAATAATTTCGTGTATAAATAAAATGTGTGCTACATTTGTCGTAAATGTCTCTAGTCGCGACGGTAAAGAATTAGAAAACGAGAAACGAAAACATTTTAATGAAACATTTATCCTATTCATTCTGTGCGATTTATTGTTATTCAAAATATGTAATATATTGTAATTAGTTTTGTGAAGATGGAATAAGCTCTTCATTCCCTCTATTGTACCTTATTTTTATCCACATAATATATAATATTTTCTCATTCTGACATAACAAAATCCTTTTAATGCACAAAATTGTGCCCCAAACGTGTCGTGGGTCGGCCCTGTGTTCGGGGAGTGCCGCAGGATCCAGCTCCAGCAGAGGACTGCAGAGAAACGGAGCAGTGGGTGCAGGCGCCGTCGGCGCCTGGGGGGGGGGTGCAATGTCTCGCTCTGGCAAAGTGCTTCTCGACAGCTGGTCGCGGCTTTCTCTCGCCCTGCTTTACAAAGAATCAGCTGTGCTTCTGCCGAACGGCTTCTTGGAAATTTACACGTACGGTTAGGCGGGAATATTAAACAACGCAAAACATTATGTAAAGGACATAACACGTTGCACGTATTGAATTAAAAGCATATTTAACCTTGGTGTTGGAGTTATGTGCCGTAATTTGAAAAAAAATAGTATTTAAAAAAATATATTTTAAGACTTACGGTTTGGAAGTTTTTGGATAATTATTTGAATAAGGTTTTCGAACAAAAACATAAACTAAATATTGAACAATCACACTTCTTATCGTTTTATTTTAATTTCATTTTTATAATGGGATATTCTATTTTATAGTTTGATTTTACATACTGTATTTGGAAGAACATTTTAAAGATGCACATGCTCATAAAAAGAGAATAAGCATTTTAAGTGCCAATGCGGCAAAATCCTGCTTCAAAACGTCAGTCAAAACTTATCCTAACCTGGAAATACAATTCATTATGTTGAAATGGCAGGAGAAAAATTTCAATCAAAATAATATCATTACAAATATAGTGATAATAAGAACAGAAATTGTTCAATATGAAATTATTCAGTACGAAAGAATGTTCTATGCATGCATCTACTTTCTGTCGATTGAAGTGCTTCTGAATAACAATGCTAATAGATACAATACAAACATAATAATACTAAAATATTATTTTAGACCAAGTTAATTATCTAGGTGTTAGAATTAATATATCATGATGCTCGTACTAAAGTGACGGTATTGAGAGTACCAACTCTTTCTAATTTGGAAACTAATACGTGTGAGACCAACTTCCACAAACACAGTGATCATATTACGCCACCTTATTAATATTCTAATAGTACTACGATACTTTCTCGAGAACTTCAGTAACGATGACAGTGACTCAGGAATTTGTCGATTAAAAAATAATAGAAGGGGGAAGAGTGAGGATCAAAAATCGCTTAATGAATGTGTCCGCTTCGTTTAATGATTATTGAAAGACCAAATGTATACTTTTATTTAACACGTGAATGTTGTATCCTTTACATTATTTTTCGTTTAAACTTAATTCAAGTTCGTTTAATGTTAAAACGTATTAATACTTATTATTATTCTCCGTTATTACATTCCCGTCAGCTATAAATCATGCTTATTTCAAAGCTGCCTGCTTAGAAGCAAAATATATTTCTAGACAACATTAAGCCACAGTCAATGGGTTTCTACTGAACAGAGAAAAACTTATAATTCCCTCATGTTTGGATTAGAGGATTCTCTTCCCTGTGACCATCATCTCAGTTTGCAAAACTCCACTCCGCTACAGCTTCACGAGAAACTTCTGGGGGCGAGAATAACGAGTTTTACAACTGCTGGGCTCCTCTGAAGGGAGGGGATGAGAAGGCAGAATGAAGGAAGGAGGAGCGCGGCAGATGGAACAACTCTAGGGCGGCAATAAAGCTATCGAGCGTCTGCCAGCATCGGAGCCATGGCGAACTGTCTAAACAAGTTATGCTATACCGTTTTATTTGAAAAATTTGCATTACATGATGTGACTACTAATGTTGCTTTAGATCAGTATGTTAACGATAATGGAGCTAGAATAAATACCAATTCTAACAAAAAGTGCTACAACTCAACACATTTTCTCATATTATAGAAAATCGTTACGTAATATTGTATTTTAACTTCTAACATGCTAACACTTCAGCCATGACATAAAAAAATCCTAACCAAAAGAAGCATGTGATATTAAAAAAAGCTTTACTTAAGTTTTTAAAAAAATTAAAATAATAAAATGAAAATGGTTTTCTGCAATTGAATTCGGAATATACCGTCACTTTCTACTACGTAGTAGTATGAGAAGGTACAAAGTTAAGAGAAATAAAAAAATACCAATTTTCCTAAATCCGACAATAAGAATACAGTTTTTCAATTTGATTCTTGGAGTTCAGCTAAACCGACGATCGATTCATTGCAGTAGGTGCCGAAATTATGGTAGGCCATTCTGACTGCTCGTGAATACTCGTGCCTATTTTACGAATTCACAATGTTATACCGGAACAGTCGTGATTATCACTTTACCTCTAATGTTTTATTGTTATTTAGTGTTACTTGTATTATTAAAAATACAGAATGAAAATATATTATGAATATAAAAATAATAATATTACGCAACGGCGTTTAATACATTTTTTTATGAAAATGAAACCACATAATTGTACAATTTAAAAATATATATTTGTCTCACCAAAAAATGTAAAAACCAGGTGCTATGTCTGGATAGCACACTATCTCATTCAATATAGTTTAAATATTTCATGAAAAATAATTTATGATTCTACGACAAATTTGCTCTTTCTTGACGACTAATTTGAAACAGACCTTAAGGCCATAAATTCAATCACGTGATAAATAAGACACAAATGAAAAGAGACCATCAAGCATTTACGAAGATTAATGAAAAAGAAAGTATTTCTTTCGCATTTACTACATGGAGTCCCTTCAGTCACTTCCTGACCTTCTGATAAGGAAATAGGGTCATTAATAATTCGAGCCTAGAGGTCTATCTTCACAATTCATATACATGTGAGGTTTGATTGCTAATTGGCAAATCACTGTATCACGATTTTCCTCATATATAGATTACACATTTGAACGCTATTTTGAAATAGTTTCTTGAATGCCTTAAATATTTAAATCGCACGAACCATAAAACACATATATAACACTTACACTACAACATTACATAATTAAAATATCAACAAATGTAAGTGTAATTGATAAATAATTTTTGAATCTTAAACAGTTTTTTTATTATTTAAGGTCGCATCAACATGCAGGTCATTAGCAACCACTATTGCTTGTAACGATATAGTAACTGAGAGGATGACACGATCATGACGATGATAGGGGGTAAAAGGACGAACACAAATACAATCATGTCCGAGGCGATATTGGAATCCACGATCCTTCGGTCCGATATCGCTACGCCACTACTATCTCGGCCATCAGGATCGACCTTAAACTGTCATTTCAGATACTGTGTATCTTTAATAATACCCAGCGGCATTGAAGACCTATCCGGTCAGAAAAGACGGGAATACGTTTAAAGCAATGACCTGATCAGATATGTCCACACCGATACCGTCTTCGGTGATAGACTATTTCGAAATATGGCACTCTTAACCTCGCAGTTTCGAACACAAAAATAATGATAAAGGTCTCCATTGTACTGTATGTATTGTTCAATTTTCTATAGTAATCACCGATCAGTTGATGCAACCATAAGTATTTGAATGTACTCTGAAAGATCCGTTAAGTTTTTTAGTAAACTCCTTTTGGATATCACTTAGTGTATTCTACGTCACTAAAAGTAGTTATTATTGTTTACTTGATGCACAATGATTGGACGAGATTTGCAAAGGTTTTGAGGGGTGGGGAGGTCATTTGCATTCATTAATGGCTGATGAGTTATTTTTGTAGTTCATGACGGGCTCCAGCCTTGGCTCGCTTTATGGTTACAGGAAAGTATGCCCGATGCATGTGATCGATTTTCATGCGCGTTGTCAAAGGTAAATGCAGTGCCACTGGATTTGGGAAGGCTTTGTCCTCCTAATATTGTTGATATTCTTCAACATTAGACCCGAGAGCGTGAGAAGGTTCCTCTATGAAAGAACACATCTCCATCTCACGATGTTCACTAGGGCTTTTCAATTCCTACATAAACTTGGAGTCAGAATGGCGCTCTCTATCCTTGAAGTTTCTTGCAGAAATTATAACGCTGCTGCCAATATTTGGATGTGATTCATTGTCAGGCGAAGGCTGGTAGAACACAGCAAGGCAGAAATGGTGGAAAAGACTTGCGTTGCATGTAAACACGGTTTCTTCGACAAATAGTTTCATAATAAATAGTTAATTTTTAGTGTGCCAAATTAGCAAGTCTTACCTGTAGCTGTACACGGCGACACTAACGCCCTTCATCTTACACCCTATTTTGGACTTTTTATGTCGTGAAATGGTTAGGATAAAAATAAAGAAAAGATGCTTCGTCAGTTTCCAATTACTAATTTTATGCATTTTTTTTAAAATCTCATGCCCCGCGCTTACTGGATTGGTACGGCACGGGCGGACGGGACCGGACGGACGGCAGTTTTTGTGTGGGTCGCGCGCACTAGGACGGGACGGGACGGGACGGGACGGGACGACACTTCGCTCCGTGTCTCGCGTTGTGCGCGACGGCTTCACAATTTAAGAAAAGAAGCAAACTCATTAGGTAAATTTTTAAAAACAGAAGAAGTAAACTAGGCAAGGAGTCATTTTCTTCTAAACAAAACGATAACGACTAAGGAGGAATGTCACGTATTAGGGTAACCGGTAAAGTCGTGGGCAGCAGAATAGTAATGGGCACAGCAACTGTAAGGGAGGTAATCATAAGATTTTCAAGCACCTAGAGGACATCTGCATGTAATTTCTGGGTCGTGTGTGTTTCTAAGTTTGCCATCATGCAATATGAATTTAATGTGGTTCCACAGTGACCATAGGTACACTTAAATACTTATGTTAAGCTCCACGTGTCGTCTACGCATCGAGACGTTGTGGATTTGTTAGCGGATGTGTCCAATAACTGACGATTTAAGACAATTCGTCAGTTTTATTTGCAATACGCTCTAGGCATAGTGTAGTCAGGTTTATAGTCTACGTTGTCATGTGTGTTTTCACTTTCTCAGAGTAGTCCATAAGCAAAGAAATGTAGTGCCCATAAGTGTAAATATGTCTGACGTGCAGGACAATAATGGGCATGGAGTGCCCATTACTGTAATTTGAGCTACTTGTTTTTTAAGCATTGCAGTTGTGTTAATATTGAGTTTTCAAATATTTTTTGCCTTGTTAAATGATAATATTCATTCAGAAAGATTGTGATCAGTGATAGGCACTGCGCCTATCACTGAAATTTTAACATGCTCATTATTGTTCAATAAACGTTCTGAGGTTAAATATTATCACTAGAAGAGGAAGATTGTTCATGACCTAAAACATCGCCAAAAAATGATCAATAAAACTCTCTTAAAATGTTTTTAAAATGCCCTAAAACAAAGAAAACGACATAAAATTGATTAAAACCATTTCAGATTATTAAATTACACTAATTTTAAGGTATTAAGACGCATTGAAGAGAAAGATATACAACATATTTAATTGTTCACTTTGAGTATATGTCACTTATGTAATCGAGACTTCTTCCCTTCGTTCAAGTGAACTAAATTTGCAGATTTTTGGTTTAAAGGAACTTGGCAGCCGAGCACTTCTACAGGCATCAACAAGATGGATAGGAGAAGCAGCAAGGCTCTTTCTTCCTGAAGTCGACGAGATATTTCCTTTAGGGCAGATTCCTCGAAAACTAAAGCGCCATTTCAAGCACTTCCAGGTACAAATGTAATAGTGTTTACAAATCGTTTGAAATGTGCATATTAAAGGCGCGAGAGATCTTTCAAAAAAATTACATATGTGAATTTTTTGAAAAACAAATGAATACAGCAAAATGTATTTAATGTCACCTTAAAAGTGAAATTAGCACTACCTGTTGAAAAAATGAAAAAAAATAATTTCTGGCCTTTTTAGAGAAAATAGCGTTTGAACGTTTCTGAAAATGCTAAATTTTGAGCTCAATTTCTCAGAAAACTTTGTGACATTTTTTAAATCGCATGTACTCATACATACATTAATGTAAAAAAATGCTGCTAATGTAAAATTAACGTGAGAGACATGTCAACAAAATTAAATTTTCGTAATTTTTGAAAAACCAAAGAAACAAGAAATTTAAATTTGGCAAATGTTACTCATTCATTCAAACTAACTATCTGAATGTGCTAATCAATTAAATTAGACTTTCTAACAAGGTAATGCATTAAATAAAACTTAATATCACACTGTAATTCTCGGGATAATTCTGTATCAACATAGTGGATGACTTCATCGGCACGTCGGAATGTCCATAAGATCTTTCCTTCGGACTTTTGCAAAGAGCTCAAGGTACGAATCGTCCTGTCCCATGCGCGCCGGCGTTGTGGAAATCAATGAAATCAACTTTTAAGAAGCACCCGTCCATCCCGCCCGTCCGTGCCGTAGGTGCCAACCCAGTGCGCTTTGGCTTTTCGTGGTTGGCAAAAATTAAAATCATTAAAAACCATCAAAATTGCATCAAAAATGTAATAATTAAAATAAAAATTTAACTGAAACAGTAATATAACGACAGATGGCAGTGGCAAGTGCGAGGTGTGACGACGACAGAGGTGACGTGCGAGAGAAGTGGTCTAGGAGTAGCGAGGACGAGCAAGTGGCTTGGGTGAGGGGGCGCCACGGGCGAGGGATGTTGCTTGGACGAGGGAGTGGCGTTCGGGAAAGGGCGACGTGGTCGAGGGGACGGTTTGAGTGACGGGGAGGCGTGAGCGAGGGGTCGTGTACGCGCAGTGCAGACGTGGGAGCGGGGATTGCGTGACCTCGGCGAGTGGATAGCTCGGACGAGCGGCAACGAGGTACGGCGAGGGGGGAGGGGGCTCC
>BOPP01000328.1:521419-532994 GCA_017312745.1 Gryllus bimaculatus | reverse complement strand
TGTAACAACCACATTTGAAGCATACTATGAAAGAATGTAGACTAGAGTAAAAGTGACAAAAGATGTAGAATTTGTTAATAAGTCTCCTTCGTTGTGCATTTACTATTAAATAAGTAAATGTTGAATAGTTCATTGCATAGGATAATATGGACATTAAATTATTTCAGTAAATAAATGTGGCCTTATTTGAATAAAATATCTGACCAAACAAAATAGTAAATTCAGAGTAATTTTAATTAGTATGCCATTAAATGGAATGCGTAGCAGTTTGAATTTAGTAATTAAAAATATCATAACCTCTAATGGATGTGAGCTATTTCATTCCACGTAATGTCATTGCATTCTCCTGTATCAAATTACAATCCAAATTATTTGCTTTAATTCGCTTGTGACTTGATTTAAATTTCATTGTATTGCAGTCATGCATAGGCTTTCATGCTATTAATGGAGCTTAATTAGAGTAGATATATTTAAATATTTTATGTGCTGGCTTCATGAAAATGCGCTGTAAAATCGTACTCCCAAAATAAGGATTACTCAAAAATACACTCATTAAAATTTGTAAGATAATCGGTTCATTTACATCTTCGCAAATAATTAAATGGGATGACGTCTGTAAAAAGAAATCTTTTTTTGTAAACCAATTAAGATAAAAATAATAATAGTTTCATGTTCAGCTCGTATCAACCGAGAAGTTTCAATTGCCGATACCAGAACAATGATCTGTAATATTACATATTTTAGGAACAAAAATACTATTCAAACTAAAATTTCGTCCTTTAAATCTCCAGCATTATACTCTTCAGTTGTGTGACTAATTATTTTGACACTCCTTCATACTAAATGAAATTTGTCGTTGTGCTCGGTGAGTAACGTACAAAACCAATTCACATTGCTTTCACAAACATTCGCTATATTGTGTTGGGGCTCTAGTACCCCTTACTATTTTTGTTATGCCGCCAACTGAAAATATTTTCTTGAAGTATACGTGTTTATGTAACTATAATGCACTTCAAAACTTCGTTGTCAATAAATATTATTTAATGCATAATTATTAAACTAAATAGTCTTTCAGGAAAAGAGAGATCATTCCAGTAAAGTTTTAAAAGTATATATTTTTATCCCTCTGCAATGGCTAGCATGTTTAGCTGCTTGAAAGTAATATATTAACTAATAGATTAAAAACGATCTAAACTTCCAAAATGTATATTTCAAGTGATCCGATGTTGTTGTTTTTTTAACATAGATTTATAGACTATGATGTGTTGCCTGCCTACAATTTGCAATCCTAGTGTTTCCGTTTGAAGTTTTAATATGTGTGCATATTAAACAACATAACATAATTCTACGACAGAGACTGAAGAGGAACAGAGAGAGGTGCCTCAGGGCATCAACTGATGTCGCTGCAGTGCCTCTGACCGGGAGGTCCTAGGATTTTCGACACTGGCTTGTCAGCTGCTGTCAATCGCTGTCAGGAGGGGAATTCTAGTGACCGGATGCTCTGATTGGTATGTTCTCGTGGTTTCTCCGATGAACACCAAGCGAATGCCGGAGCAGTACCCTAACAAACAGACTACTTCCTCCTTCTCCTATCATCACCCCTTACAGGAACACACTAACATGCACTACCCTACCACACAAGGCGGACGACCAGACGGATTCTTAAAGTTTGTCCTGGCTGCGCGATGCCCCGCTTATGGAAGATACCTGGTTAGGGAAAACCCCGCTAGCCGAGGGTGGTCGGCGCCGGATCTCTCCATACAGCGAGCGACGACCATCGCCACCTCCAGAACAAAAACACGCACTACACTTATGGGACTAATTCAATTCACATTTTATTTGTGCATCAAAGTTCGTCGGAAGTCAGTACTGACAGTTATTTTTCTTTGTTTGCTGTAACTGTACAAACAATGTTCACATATATTCACAAAGAAGGCAAGGATTCCGAGAAAGAATTACGAAAGAAACTTCCTTAACATACTTCGTGTTCATCTACCTTTGTGTGAACATCTCAATTTACGAAAGCATGCAAAGAATCTGCCCAATAAACTCTAGGCATTTCCTCGGTGGCGGAGTTGTTTCACTTAAAACTCTCCTGCGAAGCTTCAAAACAAGGAACTACGCAACGCAGCGACCGACTGTACGAAAAAGTCCACCCATGTAAAAGCGGAGCGTCCCCTTCTTTATTTCCAGAACAAGAAGAAAGCGCCGTGAAACTTCGCAAACACAAAAATGAGCAAAAAAATAAACTCTCTGCCAAGTAAGAACGCCCGCAGTTAAGAAGGCGCCCGTGGCCATGCTCCTTGCTGGTTCCCAAGGACGGCGAAGTACTGCACGCAAGGGGCAATTTGCGGCGCGGTTGCAGGTTTCTAGAACCTCCGCTTTATGGCAGGTGGTTGATTTTCAAGTCCATTCACAGGTTATTTCAAGTCACTAAATACTGTATTATTATTTTTACAATAGCATTTGTATTCTTTGAGCCACGATTCTTTTAAATATTAATTGTTTTTTTACCCATGTTTGCACCTGCAAATGTCCATGTTTTTAAACCGGGCTGACGCGTACGGCTGAATATTTATTCATTTTGCGTCCATACGCATCTACGCTGGTTCGGTGTATGACCCAGACAATTTGCTGTCCGCGTGCGTACCTCGTTCTGGCCAGTGCGGGGAGCGTAGTTTTTTATATATAAAATATTATTCTTGCGATTGTAACAGTTGACATCAACAGAGGTGCTAATTGTACCACAAAAGAGTAATTAAGCGTATAATGAAGGATTTAATATTTAATTGTATGGCTAAATAATCATGCAAATAAGTGATATATTTATAAAACTTTCTTTCCACCGTTGTAAACAGTACGTTAATGTTAAAAATGCTGTATAAATCACGATGTTATGACTTAAATCTGAAAGCCGACATATAACTTAACACTACAAACAATATTTATTTTTGTTCCATTCCATCATATCATGAATGCCCTTGACATTTTTGTTCCTACAAACTCAGGCAAGCCTGAAATTTCGCCTAGTCGTCACGTTGCCCGTTACCCAGGAGGTGTTTACCAGCTCGTCCTTGCATTCCGAGTGGCGGACGCCTATGGAAGAATTTTACAATCAGTAGAGGGTAAGTCATTTATGAAGATGGGAGTTCACACCTATGTTAGTTAGTAGTTCTCGAGTACAATAGTGCGACATAATGAGAAAGGAAGAATCACGCGCGATCCGTGATCTGTTGTTGAATCTGCTCCAGCTAATGCAGGGAATTGAGGAAAGGAAAGCATGGGAACGATCGGTAAGAGCTGTTCACTTCTACAATTCCCCCAAACCTCGGACAGACTGGAGTCGAACCTACCGCCTTCCGTTCTGAATAGTAAAGTATCAGTTGCGCCTTAAAAGCAATGTACCCGACGGCAGCCGTCCAATTACCCCCAAGAAGCCTTGAAAGAAATCCGCTCCAAAATGACTCCCCAGCAGCCGCGCTCACCTGGAAGTCCGCGGGGCAAGGTAGCTGCGAGGGGCCTCCGCCAGGGGGGGCGGTAGGCGAAGGGGGGGGGGCAGGAACCGGGGCGCGCTCTTCTGTTTATCCGAGCGAGGCCCCGCGGGGAATTGGATGCGGCGAGATCAGGCGCCCGCGGCGAGTGCGCGATTGCTTCCTCGAAGAGCGAAGGAGGGGGTGGGGCAGGGAGGGGAGGGGAGGTGGAGGGGAGGGGAGGGGAAAGGCAGCGCCGGCAGTAGCGAGAACCTCTCCGCGCAACGCACTGACCAAATGAGGTGAAACCCACAAATAATAAGAAATAAATAAGGAAATAAATAAATAAATAAATAAATAAATAAATAAATAAATAAATAAATAAATAAATAAATAAATAAATAAATAATAAATAATAATAAATAAATAAATAATAAATAATAACAATAAATAAATAAAATAAATAAATAAATAAATAAATAAATAATAAAATAATTTTTATCAATTATTACTTAATTATTATTTTATTAATTATTAATTAATTAATTAATTAAATAAAGTTTTTCGGATTGGATAAGCATTTCTTTCTGCACTCAGCTACAGAAGCTTAGGCGATTCTATTACAAAGCTACAGTTCCCTTTTCGCCCTGCCGGGATCAGAATCCAGGATCGCATCATGGAAAGTTACAACGCTGACCCAGCAACGCAGGGCCACCCACTGCGAGATACAAATGAATAAATGAAATATAAATAAAGAATGTCTATGTAAGTCGACAAACAATACGTCTTCTTTTGCCGTTCTATATCAACCGAAATAAACTGCGGAATACAATATCATATATATATATATATTATATATATATATATATTATATATATATATATTATATATATATATATATATTTTGGCCAGAAGTGATGTGGAATGAGTCGAACGCCTCTCCAAAAGAATAGGACAATCTCTTAAAGATCTCTCAATGATGTAGAACTCTCGTAATTTTGGGTAACTCTGCAACAAAATATTTGATTGCCACTCCCCAAAAAATTCGCTGATGTCACTACGATGACAAGCACACCATTCTATTTTCGAAGTTTAAGTGTTCATTGCTTAGTAGTATTACAATGCGATTTTATGAAAACAAATATAAAAATAAAGACAAAAGATAGAAGTGATATCGTTAGAAATATAACAGGTCGATCTTAAAGCATGCGAATTGCATTATTTACTGATTCATAAAAGATATACTTGGTAGTAGAGGGTTTCGAGGTAGAAACAGAAAGACAGCTTAATTTTTTGGAATATAGTTAGAGACAAGAAGAAAAAAGGTTATTTGAATACGCATCACTTGCAAATATAGGGTTCAACGAAAACTCTGATTAACAAGAAAGTCACGGTGCTTCTTCTAAACCAGCTATCTACGGACCAAAGGAATGCGAAGGTAAAGAACTCGGAAAAGTTAAAGAAGTCTCAAACAGCATAAAGTGCCTTACGAAGTAATTGTTTCGCATACATAAAGTTTTAATTAATTATTGCGAATTCCCTTATATGTTAATCGCAAACGTTCTGGAATCATTTAACATAAGTGATATGTGTGTAAGTACCTGTTGCCTTGATGATATCAAAATTATTTTGTTTGACAGCCACTTTACAAAGAACATAGGGGGTTCTCACTGGTGACGGAAGCTCAGCGGAGAAGTGTGTGACGGCGGAGACGGCGGCGGCGACGGCGGCGGCGACGGCGGCGGCGAAGGCGGCGGCGAAGGCGGCGGCGAGACGGGCGGGGCCGACGCAATATATTCAGGTGAGGAATGGCTTTTCTAAGATTGTTCAGGTAAAATGTCGAAGTATAGTTAATAAACCATTGAATTTTGGAACCTAGTTGATTCGTGCGATACGATATAGTGATAGGCGACAGAATCGTGGTTATCAGATGATGTAGCTAATTCT
The DNA here is from genome assembly GCA_017312745.1 of Gryllus bimaculatus. Taxonomy (NCBI): domain Eukaryota; kingdom Metazoa; phylum Arthropoda; class Insecta; order Orthoptera; family Gryllidae; genus Gryllus; species Gryllus bimaculatus. The sequence continues at coordinate 527,577 of BOPP01000328.1, read as the reverse complement.
GAAAATCTTACGCTCCGGCTATAAATTATATCGAAGGAGATAGAAAAACAAGGGGCGGTGGAGTTTTTCTCTGCGTTAAATCAGCGTTATATGTTAGAAATAGTTGGTTTATGTAACAACCTGGAAATTTTAGGAATGGAAATTGACGTACTAGGAAATCCGTGGAATATTGCTTGTTATAGCCGCCAAACGATGGTTATGAAATTTTAGATGAAATCAGTGATAGGCTAGAAACAGAAACGTCGGTCTGATTCCTTCTCGCTGGCGACTTAAACCTTCCGACGCAAACTGGAAGGAGAGGTGTGCGACAGGAAACTTCAAAGCGCGGTCAATCGTCTAGTATGGGAGCAAGGATTAACGAGGTAGTCGACAAACCCACGCGGCAGGGAGCAATTTTGGACATTTTCCTTGTTTACCCAGCAGAAATGTTCCTTTCCTGCGAAGTCTTTCAGGGAATTAGCGACCACAAAGCAGTGATGTAGAAGTGCAGGTAAATGTAATTAAGCGGCCTAAGGCAAAGAGGAACGATAGTCAGGCAATATAGAAAAGCAACCTCGAAGGACTGACGGAGTTTCTTAAGAGAAAAATACAATAATTTTCTAAGACAGAAGGGGAATAGAGAGCAATGGGGAGCTTTTAAAACAATCGTAGAAACCGCTTTAGATAAGTACGTTCCTTGCAAAATACTGAAAAGAAATTCTGATCCTGAATATTTTAACGGGCAATACGACGTTAAGAAAAAGTTAGGCTAGCATTTAATAGGAAGACATCGCAGCATTGCTGACATGATAAGTTTAAAAAATACTACAAGGAATTAGAAAAAGAAAAGAAAATTGCTCTGAATTATTTAAGAAAACATGTTGGAGACGGGACGAACTAATTGGTCAAGCTTTTACAAATATGTCCGCAGACGCCGGGGAATAAGGAAGAATGCAAGGAAGAAAAACAGCACGGCGACCAAGCAAAAGCAAATGCGTTTCGCGTATTTCGTATCGGTATTCAAACAGAACGGGCGCAGGAGCAAGTTCACTATTTTCCAGTAGAAAAACAAATTCAAACTCCACGCATGGGAACTCCGCAATCGTATAAAATCACTGGAAAACGGTAAATCACGTGGGCCAGACGGTATCTCGACAGATTTTATTAAACTCGCGTTGAGGGATATGCCTATTTGTTAAGATTATTCAATATTTCCATTAATAATGCAAGTTTACCAGACGATTGGAAGCAGCTATAGTGGTTTCCAATTTTCAAAAATGGTGATAAAATGAAAGTATGTAATTATAGACCTGTATCCCTCACATCAGTAGTATGCAAATAATGGAGCATTTAATAGCCGGGTACATTCGTCGCGAATGGGAGAAGACGAACTGGATTTTCCAGACAGCATGGGTTTAGAAGTGAACATTGTGCGAAAGTCAAAATGTTTCTCTTTTTCAAGATCTAGCTGACGTAGTTGACGCGGGTGGGAGGGTGGAATATCGACTTCGCGGAAGCATTCGACGTGGACCGCATAAATTACTTTTTAGAAAAGTATTAACCTCAGGAGTTGATGCTAGAGTTGTGAGATGATAAGCGAATTTCTCAGGGACAGGAAACAAAAGTTCGAATTGGCAATCAGTTTTCGACTACGGGGATGTTACTTCAGGGTTCCACAGGGAAGTGTGTTAGGGCCATTTCTCTCTTAAGCGTATGTGACGATCTCCATGTGAACATACAATCAAAGGTGCGTTTATTTGCAGACGATTGTGTTATATACCGAAAATCAAAGATAGCGCTGACGAACAAATATTACAGCAGGATTTAGAGCATTTACGTGATTGGGCTGAAAAAAATGACATGGGAATTAATGGATCTAAAGCAAAACAATAACGTTCGGCGGGGATCTAAATTATAGGGACCCAGACTATCGTTTAGGTGAGGTTATCATCCCAAGAGTCTCATCATGCAAGTATTTTAGCATTCATCTAGATAGTAATTAGGGTGGGAGATGCATATAAATCAGACAGTAGAAAAACGTGGAAATCTTTGCATTTTGTAATGCGAATACTAAAGAAAAATTCTGCATACGCCAAAGAGATTAGCATATCTTACGCTGGTTCGCCTCTCATGGAATACGGAGTTGCGTGTTGGGATCCATACAGAAAGGCGCACGAAAAATCTAGATAGAATACAGAGAAAAGCGAATAAATTTACCTATAGAAGTAACGCAACAAAAAAAGTCATGGGAACCTCTAGAAACGAGAAGAACAAAGGCGAGGCTTTGCGCTCTTTATAATCGTACGTAGGTCAACCAGCTTGGAAGGAAATTCAGATTAGATTAGAAAAATTAAATTATTTCGGCCGAAGCGATCACACCCACAAAATTCGAGCAAGGAAACAAAATTCAGATCTTGGGAAGTTTTCCTTTTGTAACAGAACAATTAGAGATTGGAACAGTTTACCTGCAGCAGTTTTCAAAGCTTTTCCTCTCAGTGTCCGAAGTTTTAGAACAAACAGAAAAATATATTAAATAAGTATGTGCTGTGTAGTGCGGTGAAGTGCTGTGAAGTGCTGGTCAGTGTGTAATTCATAGGTAATCCAAGCAAAAAAAATAGTTTAGTGAAGTGAAGTGGGAAGTGCGGTGAACGTGATCAATGCTCTTTTCAATGCTGCTTTTCGTCTTGTACTCTATTGTACGGTATTATTATTATTATTATTATTATTATTATTTTTATTATTATTATTATTATTATTATTATTATATTATTATTATTATTATTATTATTATTATTGGTTATTATTATCATTATTATTATTAATGTGAGTGTTGTAATTTTTGCAATTATTGCCATTAACTGCACCGGTCATACCAATTGCAGTTCTAATAATGTATGTATGTATGTATGTATGTATGTATGTATATTTCATTGAAAGAGGTGTATTTATAATGCCACCAAATATAAGTATATTTTAAAATTTTCAGTCTTGTAAATCAATAAGGCCTATAAAATTTAAAGAGAAGTGGCTTTAGGTACACTATGAGAAACTGATAGGTCTAATTATTTTTAAAAACATGTAAAGAGAAGGCAATTAATGAAAGCAAAATTCATATAATATTTTATTAAATTAACTTTTCATTTACCGCATTAACGTGAGAAATACGTCAGTTTCGTGAGATAATATAGTGTTAATGGCAAATATATACAAGCAAAAAAATTGGTATGATTTTATTGTAATAAATATATTTTTTAACTTTGACAGCCATTATAATCATTGTAGAGTGTAGGATTTGAGGCTGCAAAATGCATTCATGCTCTGCCGCATGGGAAGTTTTTTCAAGTGTGGGGTGAATGGACGTAAGGCGCCGCAGGGCAAAAGGATTGGCAGGGTCGAGGAGAGCCATGCGGAGAAGTGTAGTTCCCTCCCAGGCCACGAGGGGAAGGCGTATGACACACAGTCAAGCTTTGGCTACTTGGAAGGAATCGACATCAAACGAAGCTTTCTGAATCTCAAAAACTCTGGAAGGGAAGAAAATGGAAGTAATAAAGAAGTAGCAAGGTCATATCAGTGGCAAAGAAGGCACTGAGATGTTGAAGAAAAACGAAGATTTAAAGGAGATGCTATGTGGTGAAATAGTGGCTGGAACTAGAGGAAAAGAAAACACTGTCCAATGGTCTGAGATGGCGTGTAATCATCACAAATGAGATTACGCATTGACCATCCATACCTGGTATTAAGGCTAAACGCACCGAAAAATACTTGTAGGAAAATTTAATAGATCGCAGCACTATCAAAGGGGAATTTACTTTACTGATTACGACTAAATCAATGGTCCGATTTTTGATTTGTAAACGGCATTTGACGCCTTTTTAAAATAGAATTTACGCTACGATGACCTTTTTCCAAAAATCTAGCAAAACGCGAATTTGAAATTAGTGAAACTTCCGAGAACAAATTTAAAATATATATGCTATAATGTGGCCTTATAGCGCGATGGCGACATGCTTTCTGAATCCAACGCCGTGACAATCATGCAAATCGGACGAATAGGAGCGTCGTAAAGTGAAATTTATGAAAACAACTCGCCCCCCCCACTTCCCCTTCTGCGCCGTTGCGTCACCCACCCGCCCGTTGTGGGCCCTCTGTCAGCGCGGTGGCACGGCCGGGCCTGGTGTCGTGCGGCCAGCCCCGACGGACGGACGGAGGAGGCGGTACTTGCGGGACACACACTCGGTTTATGCGTTCGTCACTTTGCATCTCAATCTATTTTTCCACGGATATCAAACTAGAGATTCTATACTAATATGTGAAAAAGGTAATAAATTTGTTATATTTGTATAATTTTGAAGGGAATAAATAATTCCTGGTGAATCATTTCACACAGACTACGTAAATGAAGAAAAGGTAATGATGCAATTGGATAACTCCTAGATGTTTGATGGCATTTGGAAAGTGTTTTCCCTTAAAAAATTAAAACATCATACGAGAATAAGGAAAACAAATAAGCAATAACTAGATGTCATCAATGTGTAATTTTGTATCTTTACAATATGGCTTTTTCTTACCGAGAGTACTTGAGGCTGCCCCAAAGGCTACAAATCCTTCTTTTGTAATTGATGTCACAGTTCGAACAGATACTTCAGTATAGTTTACTACACGAAAATTGCTGTTATGCAGCGTGAATTGGAAGAACGCCGAATTCTTATCTTTTGTCACATTTCATAACGAGAAGTATATTTTCCGTAGCTTAACTGTGTATTGTTTGGCCTTTACTCTAGTTCACAAACCAAAATAAAATGAAAACGCTATACACTTGTGTTACGAACAAGAAGCAAAACATGTCACTCAATCGTTGAGTTCATGTATTTTAGAACAAGAAACATTCTATATTAGATGAAGTGATATTACACCGCATACAATGTTGTCAAAGCTATATACTATTTCCTCGACTGCTCGCCGTAGGCGGCAAATTGCAACAGTCAATATGCTGAATACTTACACTGTATACTTCGGCGAATTCTTTAGTTCTACCTCATATGTACGACAGATGACAGTAATATTTAATTATGTGGTTAATTAAAGTTTTGGAAATATTTTTATTTGTGCAATGTAATTGAATATTCCTCACTATTCAAGATAGATTATTGTCAAATTGCCGCCTTGCGAAAGATGAGGCATCAAATATATTTATATTGGCGCAAGAAATATTGAACAATTTGAGTTAACATTTATAACGACCAGAATGTCAATAAGTAGTAAATGTACGATAATTTTTCTACTGTTTTATTTAGTTCGGTTTTGGTGTCTTACACTTCATTGAACACCTATTTGTCTTCAGAATTACGATTTAAAATCGAACAAAGATTCTTAAAAGCATTTCCACACACACTAATCTAAAAGGTACATTTATTAGAGGGCTGTGATGTATGGTGATTAGTCTCGTGAATGCAGTGCATGTTAAATTGCAGGAAATAGGAGTCTTCCTGCCAACCACAATTCTTGTTAAGCCAATCATGATCCTTGTTAAGCCAACATAAATCCTTGTTGAGCCACCCAAATTCTTGTTGAGCCAACCAATATCCTTCTTGAGCCAACCATGATCCTTGTTAAGCCTACCGTGATCCTAGTAAGCAAACTATGATACATGTTAAGCCAAGCATAATCTATAAGTGGAAGATCAACCCAGCAATCGATCCAGTGAGAGATCGAACCATCAAGTCGATCAGTGCGAAATCGACTCAAAAAAGTCGATGAAGTGGGGGATCGACCCGGCAAGTCGATCAAGTGGGGGATCGAGCCGGCAAGTCGATCAAGTGGGGGATCGACCCAGCAAGTCGATCAAATAGGGGATTGACCCAGTAAGTCGATCAAGTGGGGGGTCAACCAAGTAAGTCGATCAAGTTGGGGGTCAACCAAGTAAGTCGATCAAGTGGGTGATTGACCCAGCAAGTCGATCGACTTGCTGGCTCGATCCCCAACTTGATGGAGCTTGCTGGGTCGATCCCTCACTTGATCGACTTGCTTAGTCGATCCCCACTGATCGACTTTGCTTGGTGATCCCCCACTTGATCGACTTGCTTGGACGATTCCTCACTTGATGGACTTGCTGGGTCGATCCCAATTGATCGACTTGCTGGGTCGATCCCCTACTTGATCGACTTGCTGGGTCGATCAAC
>BOPP01000328.1:501616-521394 GCA_017312745.1 Gryllus bimaculatus | reverse complement strand
ATAAATAAATAAATAATAAATAAATAAATAAATAAATAAATAAATAAATAATAAATAAATAAATAAATAAATAAATAAATAAACTATATAAAATAAATAAATAAACAAATAAATAAATAAATAAATAAATAATAATAATAAAAATAAATATTTTATCAATTATTACCTTAATTATTAATTTTATAATTGATTAATTAATTAATTCTAATTAAATAAGTTTTTTTTCGGATTGATAAGCTTTCTTGCTGCACTCAGCTACAGAAGCTTATAGGCGATTCTAATTACAAAGTAGTTCCCCTTTTCGCCCTGCCGGATCAGATCCAGGATCGCATCATGGAAAGTTACAACGCTGACCCAGCAACGCAGGGGCCACCACTGCGAGATGACAAATGATAAATGAAATATAAATAAAGAATGTCTAAATGTAACGTCGACAAACATACGCTTTCTTTGCCGTTCTATATCAACACGAAATAACGCGGAATACAATATTCAATTATATATATAATATATTATATATATACTATATATATATATATAATATTATATATATAATATATATACTTTTGGCCCAGAATGATTGGACATGAGTCGAACGCCTTCTCAAAAGAATATGGACAATCTCTTAAAGATCTCTCAATATGTAGAACTCTCGTAATTTTGGGTTAACTCTGCAACAAAAATATTTGTTCGCCACTCCCCAAAAAATTTCGCTGATGTACTCGATGACAAGCACACCTTCTATTTTCGAAGTTTAAGTGTTCATTGCTTAGCTAGTATTACAATGCGAATTTTATGAAAACAATATAAAAAATAAGACAAAAGATAGAAAGTGAATATCGTTAGAAATATAACAGGTCGATCTTAAAGCCATGGCGATCTGCAAATTATTTACTGATTCATAAAAGATATACTTGTAAAGTAAGGGATTCGAGGTAGAAACAGAAAAGACAGCTTAATTTTTTGGAATACTAGTTAGAGACAAGAAGAAAAAAGGTTATATTTGAATACGCATCACTTGCAAATATAGGTGTCACGAAACTTCTGATTAATCAAGAAAGTCACGGTGCTTCTTCTAAAACAGGCTATCTACGGACCAGGAATGCGAAGGGTAAATAAAGCCGGAAAGTTAAAGAAGTCTCAACAGCAGTAAAGTGCCTTACGAATGTAATTTGTTTCGCATACATTTAAAGTTTAATTAATTATTGCGAATTCCCTTATATGTTAATGCAAACTTCGGAATATTAACATAAGTGAATGTGTGTAAGTAGCCTGTTGCCTGATGTATCAAAATTATTTTGTTTGAAGCCACTTTACAAAGAACATAGGGGGTTCTTAACACTGTGACCGGAAGCTCAGCGGAGAAAGTGTGTGACGGCGGAGAGGCGGCGGCGACGGCGGCGGGCGACGGCGGCGGCGAACGGCGGCGGCGAAGGCGCGGGACGAGACGGCGGCGGCCGACGCCAATATATTCAGGTGAGGAATGGCTTTCAAGATTGTCAGGTAAAATGTCGAAGTATAGTTAATAAACCATTGAATTTTGGACCTAGTTGATTCCGTGCGATACGATATTGTGATAGGGACAGGAATCGTGGTTATCAGTGATGCAGCTAATTCTGAAAATCTTACGCTCGGCCTATAAATTTATATCGAAGGAGATAGAAAAACAAGGGGCGGTGGAGAGTTTTCTCTGCGTTAAATCAGCGTTATATGTTAGACAATAGTTGGGTTTAATGTAACAACCTGGAAATTTTAGGAATGGAGATTGACGTACTAGGAAATTCACCGTGGAATTATTGCTTGTTTATAGGCCGCCAAACGACTGGTTATGAAATTTTAGATGAAAATCAGTGATAGGCTAGAGAAACAGAAACGGTCGGTCTGATCCTTCTCGCTGGCGACTTTAAACCTTCCCGACGCAAACTGGAGGAGAGGTGTGCGACAGGAAACTTCAAAGCGCGTCAATCGTCTAGTTATGGGAGGCAAGGATTAACGAAGGTAGTCGACAAACCACGCGGCAGGAGCCCAATTTTGGACATTTTCCTTGTTTACCCAGCAGAAATGTTCCTTGTCCTGCGAAGTCTTATCAGGAGAATTTAGCGACCACAAAGCAGCTGAGTAGAAGTGCAGTAAATGTAATTAAAGCGGCCTAACGGCCAAAAGGAACGCATAGTCAGGCAATATAGAAAAGCAACTCAGAAGGCTGACGGAGTTTCTTAAGAGAAAATACAATTAATGTTCTAAAGAACAGAAGGGGAATAGAGCGAGCAATGGGGAGCCTTTTAAAAAACAATCGTAGAACCGCTTTTAGATAAGTCGTTCCCTTGCAAAATATATGAAAAGAATTCTGATCCTGATATTTTTAAACGAGGGCAATACGACGTTTAAGAAAAAGTTTAGGCTAGCATTTAAAGGAGGACATCGCAGCTGCTGACATGATAAAGTTAAAAAATACTACAAGGAATTAGGAAAAAGAAAAGAAAATTGCTTCCTTGGGGAAATTATTATTTTTAAGAAAAAACATTGTTGGAGACGGAGAACTAAATGGTCAAGCTTTTTACAAATATGTCCGCAGACGGCCGGGGGAAAAGGAGAAACTGCAGGAAGAAAAACAGCACGGGCTTGACTCAAGCAAAGCAAATGCGTTTCGCGGGTTTTTTAATTTTTTTTTCCGGGTTCGGTATTCAAACAACAGAACGGGCGCAGGAGCAAGTTCACTATTTTCCAGTAGAAAAAACAATTAAACTCCACGCATGGGGAACAATCCGCAATCGTATAAAATCACTGGAAACGGTAAATCAGTTGGGCCAGACGGTATCTGCTCGACAGATTTTTTATAAACTTGGCGTGAGGGATATGCCTATTTGTTACAGATTATTCAATATTTCCATTAATAATGCAAGTTTACAGACGATTGGAAGCAGCTATAGTGGTTTCCAATTTCAAAAAAATGGTGATAAATGAAAGTATGTAATTATAGACCTGTATCCTCACCCATCAGTAGTATGCAACAATAATGGGGCATTTAATAAGCCGGTACTTCGGTCGCGAATGGGAGAAGACGAATGGATTTTCCAGACAGCATGGGTTTAGAGTAGAACATTCGTGCGAAATCAAATATGTTTCTTCTTTTTCAAGATCTAGCTGACGTATGTTGGACGCGGGTGGGAGGGTGGAATATCGACTTCGCGAAGCATTCGACGTGGAACCGCATAAATTACTTTTATAGAAAAGTATTAACCTCAGAGTTGATGCTAGAGTTGTGAGACGTGGCATACAGGAATTCTCAGGACAGAGAAACAAAAAGTTGAATTGGCACATCAGTTTTGACTACCGTGGGATGTTACTTCAGGGTTCCACAGGGAAGTGTGTTAGGGCCATTTCTCTCTTAAGCGTATGGTGAACGACTCCTTGAACATACAATCAAAGGTGCGTTTATTTGCAGACGATTGTTATATAACCGAAAAATCAAAGATAGCGCTGACGACAAATATTTACAGCAGGATTTAGGCATTTGTGATTGGGCTGAAAAATGACATGGGAATTAATGATCAAAAGAAAACAAAACGTTCGGCGGGATAAATTATAGGGACCCAGACTATCGTTTTAGGTGAGGTTTCACCCAAGAGTCTCATCATGCAAGTATTTTAGCATTCTCTAGATAGTATGTAGGGTGGAGATCATATAAATCAGACAGTAGAAAAACGTGAAATCTTCGTTGCATCTTTGTAATGCGAAATACTAAAGAAAAATTCTGACTACGCCAAGAAGTATATAGCATATCTTACGTGCGTGCGCCCATCTCATGGAATACGGAGTTTGCGTGTTGGATCCATACAGAAAGGCGCCCGGAAAAATCTAGATAGAATACAGAGAAAAGCGAATAATTGACCTATAGAAGTAAGCAACAAAAAAAGGGTCATGGGAACTCTAGAAACGAGAGAACAAAGGCGAGGCTTTGCGTCTTTATAATCGTACGTAGGTAAACCAGCTTGGAAGGAAATTCAGATTAGATTAGGGAAAATAAATTATTTCGCCGAAGCGATCACACCCACAAAATTTCGACGCAAGGAAACAAAATTAGATCTTGGAAGTTTTCCTTTCTGTAACAGAACAATGAGATTGGAACAGTTTACTGAGCAGTTTTCAAAGCTTTTCCTCTCAGTGTCCGAGTTTTAGAACAAACAGAATAAATAATATTAATAAGTATGTGCTGTGTAGTGCGGTGAAGTGCTGTGAAGTGCTGTCAGTGTGTATTCATAGGTAATCAAGCAAAAAAATGTAGTTTACGTGAAGTGAAGTGCGGAGTGCGGTGAAGTGATCAATGCTCTTTCAAATGCTGCTTTTCGTCTTAGACTCTATTGTACAGTGTATTATTATTATTATTTATTATTATTATGTATTATTTTATTATTATTATTATTATTATTATTATTATTTTACTTATTATTATTATTATTATTATATTGCGTTATTATTATCAATTATTTATTATTAATGTAGTGTTGTAATGTTTTTGGCAATTATTGCCATTAACTGCCACCGGGTCATACCCATTGCAGTTCTATACATGAGGTATGTTATGTAGTATGATATGTATATTTATTGAAAGAGGTGTATTTATAATGCCACCAAATATAAGGTATATTTTAGAAATTTTCAGTCTTGTAAGTCAATAAGGGCCTATAAAATTTAAAGAGAATGGCTTTAGGTGACACTACGAGAAACTGATAGGTCTAATTATTTTTAACAAACATGTAAAGAGAAGCATTATTGAAAGCAAAATCATATAATTATTTTATTAAATTAACTTTTCATTTACCGCATTAACGTGAATTCGTCAGTTTCGTGAGATAATATAGTGTTAAGGCAAATATATACAAGGCAAAAAAAATTGGTTATGCATTTTATTGTAATAAATATATTTTTTAACTTTGACAGCATTTAATCATTGTTAGCAGTGTAGGATTTGAGGCTGCACAAATCGCATTCCATGCTCGCGCATGGGAAGTTTTTCAAGTGGTGGGGTGAATGGACGTACGCCGCAGAAGGGCAAAGGAGTGGCAGGGTCGAGGAAGCCGTGCGGAGAAGTGTAGTTCCTCCAGGCACGAGGGGAAGGGTATGATACACAGTCAAGCTTTGGCCTCGTTGGAAGGAATCGACCTCAAACGAAGCTTTCTGAATCTTCAAAAACTCTGGAGGGAAGAAATGGAAGTAATAAAGAAGTGCAAGGTCATATCCAGTGGCAAATAAGCGACTGAGATGTTGAAGACAAAACGAAGATTTAAAGAGTGGTATGTGGTGAAATAGTGGCTGGAAGTAGAGGAAAAGAAACACTGTTCAATGGTCTGAGATGGCGATGGTAATCAACACAAATGAGGATACGCATGACCATCCATACCTGGTATTAAGGCTTAAACGCACCCGAAAAATAACTTGTAGGAAATTTAATAGATGCAGCGACTATCAAAGGGGAATTTACTTTACTGTATTAGACTAAATCAATGGTCATTTTTGAGTTTGTAAGGATTTGACGCCTTTTTAAAATAGAATTACCTACGATGACCTTTTTCCAAAAATCTAGCAAAACGCGAATTTTGCAAATTAGTGAAACTTCCGAGAACAAATTTAAGAAATATATAGCTATAATGGGTTGGGCCTTATTAGCCGCGATGGGCGACATGCTTTCTGAATCCAACGCCGTGACAATCATGCAATCGGACGAATAGGAGGGCGCTAAAGTGAAAATTTATGAAAACAACTCGCCCCCCCACTTCCCTTCTGCGCCGTGCGTCACCCCCGCCGTTGTTGGGCCCTCTGTCAGCGCGGTGGCCACGGCGGGCCCGGTGTCGGTGCGGCCAGCCCGAGGACGGACGGAGGAGCGGTACTTGCGGGAACACACTCGTTATGCGTTCGTCACTTTGCATCCTATCTATTTTTCCACGGGATATAAACTAGAGATTCTAAATACCAATATGTGAAAAGGTAAAAATTATGTTATATTTGTATAATTTTGAATGGGAATAAATAATTCTTGGTGATCATTTCACACAGACTAAGTAATGAAGAAAAGGTAATGCATGCAATTGATAACTCCTAGATGTTTTGATGCATTTGGAAAGTGTTTTCTCTTAAAAAATTAAACACATCAATACGAGAATAAGGAAAACAAATATGCAATAACTAGATAGTCCATCATATGTAGATTTTTATCTTTACAATATGGCTTTTCTACGAGAGGTAATCGAGGCTGCCAAAGGCTACAAATCCTCTTTTGTAATTGATGTCACAAGTTGAACAGATACTTCAGATATAGTTTAACTACACGAAAATTGCTGTTATGCGCCTGATTCGAAGAACGCCGAATTCTTTCTTTTGTTACATTTTTCATAAACGAGAAGTATATTTTTCCGTAGCTTAACTGTGTATTGTTTGGCTTACTCTTTAATCACAAACCAAAATAAAATGAAAAACCTATACACTTGTGCTTACGAACAGAAGCAAACACATGTCACTCAATCGTTGAGTTTCATGTATTTTAGAAAACAAGAACATTCATATATTAGATGAATGATATATAAACCGTCATACAATGTTGTCAAACGCAGATCATTACTATTTCCTCGACTGCTCGCGTAGGCGGCAATTGCACAACACCGTCAATATGCCTGAATACTTACACTGTATACTTTCCGCGAATTCTGTTATGTTCTACTCACATGTACGACAGGATGAAGTAAATTTAAGTTATGTGGTTAATTAAAGTTTTGGAAATATTTTTAATTGTGCAAGTAATTGGAATATTCCTCACTATTCAAGATAGTTATTGTCAAAATTGGCGCCTGCGAAAGATGAGCATCAAATATATTTATAATTGGTGGCGCAAGATAATATTCAACAATTTGAAGTTAACATTTATAACGACCAGAATGTAATAAGTAGTAAATGTACGATAATTTTTATATTTTATTGTTCGGTTCTGGTGTCTTACACTTCATTGAACACCTATTGTTTCAGAATATTAGATTTAAATCGAACAAAGATTCTAAAGCATTTCCACACACACTAATCTAAAAGTTCTTTTATTAAGAGGGCTTGATGTATGGTGATTAGTCCGTCGGAAGCAGTGCATGTTAAATTGCAGCGAAATTGGGAGGTCTTTCCTGCCAACCACGAATTCTCTGTTAAGCTCAATCATGACTCTTGTTAGCCACATAAATTGCTTTTTGAGCCACCAAATTCATGTTGAGCAACACAAGTAATCCTTGCTTGAGCCAAACCATGATCCTTGTTAGCCTACCGCTGATCCTAGTAGCAAACTATGGATACTTGTTAAGCCAAGCATAATCTATAAGTGCGAAGATCAACGCCAGCAATCGATCACGTAGAGATCGAACCAATCAAGTCGATCAAGTGCGAAATCGACTCAAAAAAGTTCGATGGAAGGGGGATCGACCCGGCAGTCCGATCAAGTGGGGGATCTACCGGGCAGCGATCAAGGTGGTGGGATCGACCGGCAAGTCGATCAACGTGGGGATCCGACCCAGAAGTCGATCAAGTGGGGATCGACCCAGTAGTCGATAAGTTAGCGCGATCGACCCAGTTAAGTCGATCAAAGTGGGGGGTGCAGACAAGTAAGTCGATCAAGTTGGGGTCAACCAAGTAAGTCGTCAAGTGGGTGATTGACCACAGCAATGCGATCTAGTGGGTGATCGACCGCAAGTCGATCATAGTGGGGATGCGACCAGCAAGTCGATCATAGCACGGGATCGCAAACCACAAGTCGGTCAGTGGGGGATCGACCAGCAAGTCGATCAAGTGAGGGATCGACCCAGCAGTCCATCAGTGGGGATCGACCCACAAGTCGATTCAAGTGAGGATCGAACCCAGCCAGTCGATCAAGTAGGCGGATCGGGACACACAAGTCGACTAAGTGAGGATCGACCCAGCAAGTCGATCCAGTAGGGATCGACCCAGCAGTCGATCAAGTGGGGATGAGCCAAGCAAGCGATCAAGTGAGGGATCGACCCAGCAAGTCGATCAAGTAGGGGATCGGACCAAGACAGTCGATCAATGGGGATGACCCAAGCAAGAGTCGATCAGTGGGGATTCGTCCGCACAAGTCGATCAAGTGGGGGATCGTCCCAAGCAATCGATCAAGTGGGGGATTGACCCAGCAAGTCGAGTCAAGTGAGGGATTCGACCCCAGCAAGTCGAATCAAGTGGAGGGAACCAAGTAAGTCGATCAACGTGGGTGATCGACCCAGCAAGTTCGATCAAAGTGGGGGATCGACCAGCAAAGTCGATCGAAGTGAGGGATCGACCCAGCAAGTCGATGAAAGTGGGGACGATCGAGCCAACAAATCGACCAAGTGAGGAATCGACCCAGCAGTCGATCAAGTAGGGGATCGCAAAACAAGTCGACATAGTTAGGGGGATTCGACCCAGCAAGTCGATCCAGTAGGGATCGACCCAGCAAGTCGATCAAGTGGGGGATCGCACAATGAAGTCGATCAAGCTGAAGGGATCGCACCCATGCAAGCTCGATCAGTGCGGATCGAACCAGCAGTCGATCAAATGGGGATCGGACCAAGCAAGTCGATCAAGTGGGAGATCGTCCCAGCAAGTCGATCAAGTGGGGATCGTCCCACGAAGTCGATTCAAGTGATGGATCGACCAGCAAGTCGATCAGTGGGGATTTGACCAGCAAGTCGATCTAATGAGGGATCGACCCAAGCAAGGTGACTCAAGTGGAAGGGTCAATCCAAGTAAGTCGATCAAGTGGGTGATCGACCCAGCAAGTCGATCAAGTGGGGAATCGACGTCCAGCAAGTCGATCCAGGACGGGATCGACCCAGCAGTCGACAAGTGGGGGATCGACCCAAAAAATCGACCAAGTGAGGAATCGAGCTCAGCAAGTCCCATCAAGTGGGGGATCGACCCAGCAAGTCGTCAAGTAGGGGATCGACCCAGCAAGTCGATCAAGTGCAGGATCGACCCAACAGTCGATCAAGGTTGAGTGAATCGACTCCGCAAGTCGCATCAAGTGAGGTAAATCGACCCAGCCCAAGTCGATCAGATAGGGGGATCGACGGCCAGCAGTCGATCAAGCTGAGGGATCGACCCAGCAGTCGATCAAGTGGGGATCGACCAACAGATCGATCAAGTGCGGAATTCGACTCAAAAGCAAGATCGCATCAGTGGGGGATCGACCCACAGTCATCAAGTAGTGGATTCGACCAGCCAAGTTCGTCAGTGGGGATCGTCAGCAAGTCGAATCAAGGGGGGATCGACCAAAATGGATCAGTGAGGAACTCGTCTCGCAAGTCCATCAATGTGGGGATCGACCCAGCAAAGTCGATCAAGTAGGGATCAAACAGCAATTCGGTCAAGTGGGGGATCGACCCAAAAACGTCGAATCAAGTGGGAATCGACCCCACAGTCGACTCAAGTGAGAGTCGGACCCAGCAAGTGATCAAGTGGGGACACAGCAAGTCTATCAAGTGGGGGATCGACCCAGAAGTCGGATTAAGTGGGTGGATCGGACCCAGCACAGTCGATCACAGTAAGGGATCGATGCCTCAAAGTCGATCAAGTGGGGATCGACAGCAAGTCGATCAATTGGGGATTTGACCCAGCAGTCGATCAAGTGGGGGATCGACCCAGCAAGTCCATCAAGTGGCGGAGACAAAAAGCTCGATCAAGTAGGGGACCGACAAAACAAGATCGAGTCAACCGTAGGATCGACCAGCAAGTCGATCAAGTGCGGATGACCCAGCAAGTCATCAAGTGAGGAATCGACCCAAAAAGTCGTTACAAGTAGGCTTCGACACAATTGCGATTCAAGTGAGTGATCGACCAGCAAGTCGATCAAGTAGGGGATCGACCCAGCAAGTCGATCAATTGGGATCGACCCAGCAAGTCCATCAAGTGAGGATCGTCCCAAGCAAGTCGATCAAGTGGGGGATCGCACCAAGCAAGTCGATCAAGTGGGGATCGACTAAGCAAGTCGATCAAGTGAGGATCGACCCAGCAAGCTCCATCAAGTGGGGGATCGAGCCAGCAAGTCGATCAAGTAGAGATTGACCTAGAGAGTAGGGGATGACCCAGGAAGTGTTTATGTGAGAATACCCCAGCAAGTCGATTAAATGAGGAATCGACATAGCAAGTCAATCAAGTGGGGCATTTACCCGGCAAATCGATCAACTGACGGATCTGTCCAACACGTCTATCTGAGCACTATCCTGAGTATTAAAACTATTTGACTATTTTGATTATGTGACTATTTTGAGTATTTTTGATTATTTTGTGCAGTCAGTCTTCCGCCCAGTTATACCGTCAGGCCGTCATCCGTTCATCCGTCAGTCCGTCCGTCATTTCGTCTGTTCCGTCCTTCGTGAGGTCGTCTGTTCTGTCTGCCAGTCAGTCCGTTTGTCAGTCCGTCCGTTAAGTGTCTGACTTAGTCAACGCGGCGCTAGCCAACAAGGACACTCCGCCCCGCCTGCATCGTCACTGATGATGCTTGCACAGTTGCAGGCGAAACGTATGGACAAGTCTTCTGTTAAACACGGCCTTCAAGCCCGGAAACAACTGATTTTATAATCATGGCAAAATACTTCTTTCAGTGAGAGAAGGGAGGAATGACTTCGATTAATGGGACAGACCGCATTCTAAGCAAGCGTTGATGTGGAACGCGAGGTAGAAGACACAGAGGCAGTCGTTATAGAGAAATGAAATTGTATAGAAGTCGAAACAGGTTCATGGAACTCATCCTTGGAGTAGAAGAGAAGAAGATGATCATAAGAGTGTCAACTCTGTTATTTGTAAATACTAGCAACTGTGTCATCGCAGGCCAGTACACATTAAGCTAAAGAAAGGATACTGTTATTTTTTATTGCTAATTATTTTGCAGAGCTAAAATTTAATCTTAGACCTAGCACCTGTAAACCGCCGGGCCTGGCCGTGCCACCGCCGCGCTGACAGAGGGCCACAACGGGCGGGCGGGGGTGACGCAACGGCCGCAGCAAAGGGGGGAGAGAGGAGGTGGTTTTCGTAAACTTTCACTTTACGACTGCTATTGTCCTATACGTCCATTGCATGATTTGCCACGGCTATAAGGCATGTCGCCATCGCGCTATAAGGCCACATCTTTAAATTTGTTTTTGGAAGTGTTTTGAACTAATTTTCAATTTCGCGTTTTTGTTAGACTTTTTGGAAAAAGGTCAGCGTAGCGTAAATTTATTTTTAGAAAAGGCGTCAAATGCTTTACAGATCGAAAATCAAACCATTGTGTGTCAGACGTTATCGGTAAAGTAAATTTTACTTATTTTTGTGCTGTCAGGTGGTGGCTACAAATTTACTAGTGTCGGGACATTTAGCCTTAAGGTAGAATTATATCATTCGATAATTATCGCTTGATAGTATCAAAAATGATTTGATGTCCGTTGCATGCTGAAAGCTGACCTGGTTTTTAACATTTCAACAAATACTCAGAAGTACATGAACTGAAGAAAGAAAGAGAAGGTGAAACTAGTTGGTGCTTTAGAATTGCACTGACTTCTTGTACTAATTATTGACTAGTGATGAATGAATGTACTAATTTCTGAGCTAGCTTTTCAGCCTTGCCATAATGTGGCAAGTATACTCTTGCCGCTGCCAACTACCTCCCGCCGAAAGTATATTTAAAACAAATTCTCAATATTGGGTATTTCTATTGGTAAAGCCGAAATATTATTCAAGAATATTATAGAAAGTAAAATCTCCCCTATAGGGAAATTTTCTTTGAACATTCAAAGGGGACTTCAAGAAAATGCGTTTAAGTGTTACTGAAATGCGAAATTTGAAGATCTATTTACAGACAACTTTTCAGATTTCGCAACACTTAATTGGAAGTCAATTGACGCACTTCACTCACAAATGCATATACAAAATCAGTTGTTTCCGGGCTTGTAGGCCGTGGTCCAATGGAGACTTGTCCAAACGTTTCGCCTGCAGCTGTGACGGCATCTCAGAGACGTTGCTGGCGGGGCGAAGGGTCCCTTGTTGGCAGCGCCGCGTTGACTGACGCTCAGCGCGTCTGGGCCTGTATTCATAGTGAAAGGCGAGGTTTCGCGCGCTCGCGTTGATTGGGTCGCGCCGCCTGTTCTCGCGTCTGATTGGGCCCCGTCCAGCGTACTGGGTTAGCTGCCGAGCTTTTCGTCGTACGGAAGTGGCCGGTGGACCATGTATTGTTTAATTTTTCTCTTCTCTTTTCTGTTTAAAATTGTTCTTATGTTTGTAGTACTCGATGGCTTTCCATTTGGAGTTCTTGTTAGTAGTGTGTGGTGGTGGAGAGACTATCCGTGGCTTCGAAGCGCATGTCGTGTCCGCGTCCCGACAGCGCTGATAGGCGACTGCTGACTTTCGCGTATGTGTCCTAGACGGCAATTCCTCTGTGTTCTTTTATCCTAGATTAAAACTTCTTCCTGTTAGTACTTATGTATAGCGGACCACAAGAGCAAGGAAGTTCTGTATCTCCAGCTAAAGACATACGATCCTGGGGGTCTTTGCCGAACGTAAAATGTTACGGAGTTGTTGGGTGGTTTTAAAGACTGTTTTAACCCTGTGTTCTCTAGCAGTTATTTCTATTTGCGGATCCGTTACCCTTCACATTAGTGGGGGGGTTGTCCTAGGAATACAGTACCCCGCACTACAAATAAAGTGGGGGTATTCATCTGTTGTGTTTTTTGGTTTCGTCTTTCTTTCTCTTCGGTGTGAATAGCGCTCGTCTTAACTTCGGTGGGCTGTGTACCCGTTGGCTCATAAAGGCCCTTTCTCGAGGTGTTGTAGTTTCTTCGGGTAGCGTGATCGGCGTTCGCAAATGCGTTACACCGGTCTTAAAGTTGTTTTGATCATAACTGTGCGCGTTTTTGCCTGGATGAATGATTGAGTTTTTGTGTAAACTTAATAACGATCCCCTCGGTCTTACGAGTTCTAAGTCAAGATATGTGCGTCAAGGATTTATCGGTATCTTTATATCTGTCCGAAGACGGGAAGCCATCCCTGGTAATTTCCTTGGGCTTGACCCAAACATCTCTGGCCGTTCCACTGGTTCTTCTCCTCCGAGCATCGCTAGCACGCTCACTTCTGATCCATCAATCTCTGCACCTTATTTTCTTCTCTCATTCCGCTGCCGGTCGAAATGACTCAGCGCTCGCCGCTACTTTGATAACTGTATTCCATGTTTAGAACACCCGCAACATTCCTCACTCCCCCCTTCAGCACCTCCCTCACACCGTAATAATATCGAGAAACGACACTAGACAGCAACTAACACTGGCACGTCTCACTACTGCATCGACCCTCGGTCCCAACACCCATAACCCGATCCTGCCAGCTGCCTACCAGCAGAATGGCTACAATTATCCATTAAGTGATTGCACCTCCCAGCACTATCTTCTGAGTATCGCTATCATACATATGCTATGATGAAAGTGTCTATAGTCTCCGGTGCTAGAGAAAACCCACCGAAAGCGCAAGTCCTTAGCATGTGTCTATCCGTCACCGCCTCACCCCAGCGTGCGAGACTTTCATTAAATCGTCCCGTTGTCAACATTCCCACGCAGCAACATAAAAGGTCTGCATGACGTCCGTGCTCCTTGCGATTTTTGAATACTTCTGGAACTTTAATTGTCTGTTGACAATGTGTAAAAAAAGGTCAGCCTTTCAGCATGCCAACGGACCATCAAATCATTTTATTTATGGCCAAATCGACTAATCAAAGTCTCGTCCGCAACGCTAATTAATTCGAATGCCGATATTATTGCATAAGAAGTTCTACCTCTAATTTGCCCTCATAGATAAATGATGCCTTGGCCCCCCAAACTCCCGTGATATCCAAAGATAGTTGACCCACTGAGCCATGCCCTCCAGTCATGCTCAATAAAACGTATTACCTGATTCCAACTAGATATATAAAGTTGTATGCCATTAATGCCATAACGTCTGACCACAATGGTTCTGTGTTCTTAAATCGTAAAGCGTAATATACCTGGCGAGGTATAGAATTGACGCTCTTTTCTAAACCCTCTCTTCTTTTCCAAAAGTCTAACAAAAACGTCGCTTTTCCTCTAAACTTTCCAAAAACAAATAAAGATGTGGCCTTTATAGCGCCGATGGCGACATGCCTTTATAGCCGTGCACATGCAAATCGGGACGAATAGGAGTGTCCGTAAAGTGAAATTACGAAAACACCTCCCCCGTCCTCTTCTGCGCCGTTGCGTCAACCCACCCGCGTTGTGGCCCTCTGTCAAGCGCGGGGCACGGCCAGGCCCCGCGCGCGTTAAAGCGTGTCTAGCGTCTTAAGATTAAATTTTACCTCTGCAAATAATTCAGCAATTAAAAAATAACAGTATCCTTTCTTAGCCTTTATGTGTACTGGCCTGGCGCATGACACAGTATATGCTAGTATTGGACAAATAACAGAGTGACACTCTTATGCATCATCTCTCTCTTCTACTCCAAGATGAGATTCATGGACCTGTTCTGACTTCTACCAATTTCATTTCGTATAACGACTGCCTCTGTGTCTGTCTACCTCGCGTTCCACATCAACGCTTGCTTTAGAATACGGTCTGTCCCATTAATCGAAGTCATTCCTCCCTTCTCTCACTGGAAAAGAATAGTATTTCCATTATTATCAAAATCAAGGTTGTTCCGGGCTTGAAGGCCCGTGTTTCAAAGAAGACTTGGTCCATTACGTTTCGCCTTGCAACTGTGGCAAGCCATCATCAGTGACGATGCAGCGGGGCGCAGTGTCCCTTGTTGGCAGCGCCCGCGTTGGACTAAGTCAGACACTTAACGGACGGACTGAACAAACGACTGACGGCCAGGACAGACAGACGACCTCACGGAAGGACGGGACAGACGAAATGACGGACGGACTGACGATGAACTGAATGACGGCCTGACGTTTATAAAAACTGGCGGAAAACTGACTGACAAAATAATCAAAATACTCAAAATAGTCACAATAACAAAAATAGTCAAATAGTTTTAATATCAGGATAGCAATTAGACGTGTTGGACAGGATCCGTCAGTTGATCGATTTGCCGGGTTAAATTGCCCCACTTGATTGACTTGCTAGTCGATTCCTCATTTAATCCGACTTGCTGGGTAGATTTCTCACATGAAACCACTTCCTGGGTCAATCCCCTACTCTCTAGGTCAAATCTTCTTACTTGATCGACTTGCTGGCTCGATCCCCCACTTGATGGACTGCTGGGTCGATCCCTCACGATCGACTTGCTTAGTTCGGGGGAATTCCCCCCCCCACCTTTGGGTTTCGAAAAAAACCCCTTGCTTTTGGGTCGATCCCCCACTTGATCGACTTGCTTTGGACGATCCCTCACTTGATGGACTTGCGGGGTCGATCCCCAATTGATCGACTGCTGGGTCGCATCCCCTACTTGATCGACTTGCTGGCGTCGATCACTCACTTGATCGAATTGATGTCGATGTTCCAGCCTACTTTGAACGACTTTTTTGGGTCGATTCCTCACTTGACGACTTTGCTGGTCGATCCCGCACTTGATGACTTGCTGGGTCGATCCCTCACTTGATCGACTTGTTTTGTCGATCCCCTACTTGATCGACTTTTTGGTCGATCCCCACTTGATGGACTTGCTGGGTCGATCCACCACTTGATCGACTTGCATAGGGTCAATTCCCCCAATTGATCGACTTGCGGCGTCATCCCCCACTTTGATCGACTTTTGAGGACTCATCCCCTTACTTTGATCGACTTGCTGGGTCGATCCCCCACTTAATCGCTTGCGTGGGTCGTCCCCCCACTTGATAGACTTGCTGGATCGATCCCTCACTTGATCGACTTGCTGGTCGAATCCTCCACTTGATCGACTTGCTGGTCCGTCGATTTCCACTTCAGATCGAACCCTTTTTGGGTCGAGTCCCCACATTGACCGACTTCGCTGGTTTGCATCCCCTACTTGATCGACTTGCTAGGGTCGATCCCTCCACTTGATGGACTTTGGCTGAGTACGATTCCTCACTTGATCGACATGATTTGGGTCGATCCCCCACTTGAGTCGAACTTGCTGGATCGATCCCCCACATTTGATCGACTTGCATGGGTTGCACCCACTACTTGATCGACTTGCTGGTCGATCCCCCACTTGATGGACTTGCTGAGTCGATCCTCACTTGATCGACTTGTTGGGCGATTCCCCCACTTGATCGACTTGCTGGGTCGATCCTCACTTGATCGACTTGCTGGGTCATCCACCTACTTGATCGAGCTTGCTGGGTCGAGCCCCCACTTGATGGAACTTGCTGAGTCGAAGTCCTCAACTTGATCGACTTGTTGGGTCGATCCCTCATTGATCGACGTTGCTGGGTCGATCCCCTACTTTGATCGACTTGCTGGGTCGATCCCTCCACTTCATGGACTTGCTGAGTTCGATCCTCGACTTGGTTCGATTTGTTTTGGGTCGATCCCCCACTGATCGACTTGCTGGGTCGATCCCTCACATTGATCGACTTGCTGGGTCGATCCCCCACTTTGATCGACTTTTGCTGGTCGATCCACCCACTTATCGACTTACTATGAGTTGACCCGCCACTTGAATCGACTTGCTGGCGTCATCCCTCACTTAAATCGACTTGCGGGTCATCCCCCACTTGATCGACTTGCTTGGTCGATCCATCACTTGATTCGGGGGGGGGGGGGGGGGGGGGGGGAACTTTTTTGGGGGGGGGGGGCCTTGTTGGCGGGGGGAACGATTTTTTCCCCCCCAAAAAAACTTTTTGTAAATTTCGGGACCTTGCTGGACGATTTCTCCCACTTGATCGACTGCTTGGTCGATTCCCCCATTTTGATCGACTTGCTTGGTTCGACCCTACTGTATCGACTTGCTGGGTCGATTCCTCACTTGAATCTACTGCTTGGTCGACCCCCACTTGATCGACTTTGCTGGGTCGTATCCCCCTACTGGGGGGATCGAACTTGCTGCGGTCGAATCCCTCACTTGATCAGACTTGTTGTGTCGATCCCCTACTTGATCGCACTGGCTGGGTCGATTCCTTCCAACTTGGTCGATTTTGTTGGCGTCGATCCCCCACTTGCATCGCACTTGCTGGGTCGATCCCTCACTGATCGCACTTGCTGCGGGTCGATCCCCCACTTGATCGACTTGCTGGGTCGATCACCCACTTGATCGGACCTTACTTGGTGACCCGTCCACTTGATCGACTTGCTGGGGTCGATCCACTCACTTGATCGACTTGCTGCGCGTCATCCCCCACTGATCGACTTGCTGGGACGATCCCCCACTTGATCGATTGCTGGACGATCTCCCACGTTGATCGACTTGCTTGGTCGATTCCCCCTCCTGCACTCCGACTTGCTGGTTCGATCCCCTACTTGATCGAACTTGGCGTGGCAGTCGATCCCTCACTTGATCGACTTGCTTGCGTCGATCCCCCACTGATCGACTTGCTGGGTCGATCCCCTAACTGGATCGACTTGCTGGGTCGATCCTCACTTGATTCGACTTGTTGTGTCGGATCCACTACTTGATCGACTGGCTGGGTCGATCCCTCACTTGATCGACTTGCTTGGGTCGATCCCACTTTGATGGACTTGCTGCGGTCGATCCCTCACTGAATCGACTGTGCTGTGGTCGATCCCCCACTTGACCGACTTGCTGGTTTGATCCCCTTACTGATCGACTTGCTGGGCTCGATCCCCCACTTGATCAAGTAGAGGATTGACCTAGAGAGTAGGGGATTGACCCAGGAAGTGGTTTATGTGAGAAATCTACCCAGCGAGTCGATTAAATGAGGAATCGACATAGCAAGTCAATCAAGTGGGGCATTTATCCGGCAAATCGATCAACTGACGGATCCGTCCAACACGTCTATCTGACTATCCTGAGTATTAAAACTATTTTGACTATTTTGATTATTGTGACTATTTTGAGTATTTTGATTATTTTGTCAGTCAGTTCTTCCGCCAGTTATACCGTCAGGCCGTCATTCAGTTCATCCGTCAGTCCGTCCGTCATTTCGTCTGTCCGTCCGTGAGGTCGTCTGTCTGTCTGCCAGTCAGTCCGTTTGTCAGTCCGTCCATTAAGTGTCTGACTTAGTCAACGCGGCGCTGCCAACAAGGACACTCCGCCCCCGCCTGCAACGTCACTGATGATGCTTGCCACAGTTGCAGGCGAAACGTATGGACAAGTCTTCTTTGAAACACGGCCTTCAAGCCCGGAAACAACTGATTTTTATAATCAATGGCAAAATACTATCTTTCAGTGAGAGAAGGGAGGAATGACTTCGATACATGGGACAGACACGCATTCTAAAGCAAGCGTTGATGTGGAACGCGAGACACAGAGGCAGTCGTTATAGAAATGAAATTGGTAGAAGTCAGAACAGGTCATGAACTCATCCTTGGAGTAGAAGAGAAGAAGATGATCATAAGAGTGTCAACTCTGTTATTTGTAAATACTAGCATAACTGTGTCATCGCAGGCCAGTACACATAAAGCTAAGAAAGGATACTGTTATTTTTTAATTGCTGAATTATTTGCAGAGCTAAAATTTAATCTTAGACGTAGCACCGCTTTAACCGCCGGGCCTGGCCGTGCCACCGCGCTGACAGAGGGCCCACAACAGGCGGGTGGGTGACGCAACGGCGCAGAAGAGGAAGGGGAGGGGCGAGGTGTTTTCGTAAATTTCACTTTACGACACTCCTATTCGTCCGATTTGCATGATTGCCACGGCTATAAGGCATGTCGCCATCGCGCTATAAGGCCACATCTTTAAATTTCTTTTTGGAAGTTTAAGAACTAATTTCAAATTCGCGTTTTTGTTAGACTTTTGGAAAAAGGTCAGCGTAGCGTAAATTTTATTTTAAAAAAGGCGTCAAATGCCGTTTACAGATCGAAAATCGAACCATTGTGTCAGACGTTATCGGTAAAGTAAATTTTACTTATTTTTGTGCTGTCAGGTGGTGGCTACAAATTGTACTAGTGTCGGGACATTTAGCCTTAAGGTAGAACTTTATGCAATAATATCGGCATTCGATTAATTACGCTTGATAGTATCAAAAATGATTTGATGGTCCGTTGCATGCTGAAAGCTGACCTTTTTTTAACATTGTCAACAGTTCAACAAATAAAGTTCCAGAAGTAATGTACATGAACTGAAGAAAAGAAAGTGAAACTAGTGGTGCTTTAGAATTGCACTGACTTTCTTGTACTAATTATTGACTAGTGATGAATGAATGTACTAATTTCTGAGCTAGCTTTTCGGCCTTGCCATAATGTGGCAAGTATTACTCTTGCCGGCTGCCAACTACCTCCCGCCGAAAGTATATTTAAAACAAATTCTCAATTTGTGGGATTTCTATTGGTAAAGCCGAAATATTAATTCAAGAATATTATAGAAAAGTAAAATCTCACCCTATAGGGAAATTTTCTTTGAAACATTCAAAGGAGACTTCAAGAAAATGGCGTTTAAGTGTTACTGTAAATGCGAAATTTGAAGATCTATTTACAGACAACTTTTCAGATTTCGCAACACTTAATTGGAAGTAATTTGACGCACTTTCACTCACAAATGCAATAATATCAAAATCAGTTGTTTCCGGGCTTGTAGGCCGTGGTCCAATGGAGACTTGTCCAAACGTTTCGCCTGCAGCTGTGACAGGCATCCTCAGAGGCGTTGCTGGCGGGGGCGAAGTGTCCTTGTTGGCAGCGCCGCGTTGACTGACGCTACCG
>BOPP01000328.1:481204-491354 GCA_017312745.1 Gryllus bimaculatus | reverse complement strand
TAAAATATTTAGCTGAAAAAATAACCAAACATTTCTAAGTTTTCATCAATAATTTAATAGTTCATGACAAAAACATCAAACCTCTGGTATTTCCCATATTAATAATGAAAGCACAGTACAATCAGTAAAAATCACGGGTATCCTGCACATAATATGTGATAACGTGGTTGTGACGACCATACCTTGTAAAACACGTCCTACAGCATCAAACCAGTATAAATACTCACTGACAGTGGTGTGGTAGTTGTCTCGAGCCGCCAAATGCTTTTTAAACTCATCAGCTTCTTGTGCTTGTTGGCTGGTCGCCCTAAGGTGAGTGGGCCAGACCGGACTTTGGGGCCAGGAGAACACTACATATTGGGGAAAACCAAGTTTTAAACAGTGATATATTTCTTGCATAGTTTTTTCATAATGTAGCATTTAGAGATGTTAAAACATTTAACCATTTACATATAATAAAAGTAAATCCATTACATGTATTCCAGTAATCTTAATGTAAGAGTTAAAGCTTTTCCTTTTGTAGAAGACCACTAGTTTCAATACGTGTTGTGAGTAATTGAATTTAACATAAATGAGGTAAATTTGTTCTTTCCCCAAATATTTGTATAATATTTTAAAGACACATATATATGAAAAATATTATTTTATAAAGAAAAAAACCAGATCAAAGCTTCATTGCCCTGTCCTTTTTGCGCTGTTCAAGATATCGAATGAAAACAGGAAATTAGTTTTCTCCATGTATACAACACAGACTTTCAGATTTCAAAAATTTCTCCGTGAATATAATAAAAAGATAATGACTTGGCTAATGCCAGTAAAACCAGGTAACTTTTAAAAGAGTATTTATCTGAGGCTATACACAGAGATGTTTACAAATTAAATATCTGCAATTTTTAACATGTTGTTATAACAAATTCTTTTTTAGCGGGGAACACCCGCGATGTGACCCCGCCTGGACGGTTCGCTTGTCGGAGGCAGCTCACGCAGCCATCGGAACTACCTACAGGTAACTCCATTCTCAGCTTCTGCCTTAGCATACGTTTTCAAAATGCTCACTTCATTAAAACCTTTAAATAATATCCAACTGATAAACGAATATTATCAGCCGTTCCATTTGGGCGCGATTTTTATCGTAAGAGTTCATATCTTACCGAATTTGCTATTCCTTACTTTGCAGATCTCCCTGCGTAATTCAGGCAGCCACATCTGCGGTGGGTCATCTCAGCCTTCTCAGTGGTCCTGACGCTTGGCCCACTGCATGTCTAGTGAGTATTCGTTCTAAGTGTACAAGTGTTTGGAGTGGAAATAGGATAAAAAAGCAGTATAAAGGCCGTGTTTGTTCTGCGCAGCCTCCACTTCGGGTACACTGTGCGCGCCGGAACTAGCATCGCAACTCGGAGACGTTCTACGCGTGGCCAGCGTTGTCCGCATCCAGCTACAACTCACAACTCCGAACTACCGACTACGACATCGCGTATCGCGTAAGTATTCAACATCGCAAGCCTACCGCGCATGATATTGCGTGGTGTTGAGGTTGTAAGGAACAATTAGATAAATCATGTTTTAGGATAATAAATTGTCCTTAGAATTGCTAAAACTTTTCTGTTCACTAAGCTAAGATCGAACTCAAATTTGGCTCCATTAAGGAAGAACGCAGCACGGTTGGATACGACACAACTATTTTACCATAATTGTGTGTTTGTAGATCTGCGGCTCTTCACTTGGGCGCATACGTTAATGGTCGTCGGCTCGCCACCTCTGCGCCGCTGCTGGCGCCTCGCCGTCGTCACGCGCTGGGTGCCCACACCGGTAAGTAAAACCGCCCACTACTTGCTGGTTGCCCTGAAGGGGTGTTCGGAGGGGCTAAACGCGAGGTTGTTCGCAGGAGGGAGGCTCGCTGCCAACACCCTGCAGTACGTGACCGTGCATCGTGTCCAACTCCGCTGCAATCTATAGGCTCTGCTCATCACCGCGCAGGTGTGTGCCGGGCTACACCGCTGAGGCCGCGACGCCTGCCAGGGTGACTCTGGCGCCCCTGGTGTCTGGGAGGCGTGCAGGTGGCATCGGTGTCCTGGCTATGCTGCGCCGACGCTCTACCCGGCGGTCTATCCAGGTTGCCAACTGCGCTCGCTGGATGAGCTCCAACACCGGTGTCTAAGCCACTTGCTGAAGCCTGCTTGTATGGATCTGATTTATTGTCTGTTACTAGATATTTTCTTTAATCAAACATGCATAAATGAAATGTATATAGAAATGTCTGCTTTTTTAGTTATTTTATTATTGTGTATTCAGGGGTCGACTATTTATTTACTCTCGAATAATTAGTTTCGGAGTCTCCTTCGGCGTACTTTTATCGTGGAGTATTTCGTGATAAAGAAATTATTTTAAACATGTCAAAATTCTTTGGTAGTATAAATTAAACTAATTTTTATATGTATAGTTTGAATGAGCATCATAGATGTCTAATGTGTATCATATAAGGAGGAGATTGCTCTCACAAATCAATTCAGCGTCGGCATATTTCATCTTGGCGAATATTCGTATTTGACTACTTGTTTTTTTGTAAAAGATAAATCTTTGTATTATTTTCCTCTATAGAAAAATGATGAGCTAGTGGAAATTGGTTCATAATTTAAAAAATACTGTGAAACTTGAAAAGAAAGGAAAAACTTACACAATATTTTCTTTCATTCAACTGATAACACAACTCGCGATGCAAGGTAAGTAAAAAAAACGCTTTCGAATAGAAAAAGTCTCGAGGGAGATAATCATGGATTTCTGCGGAAAATGTTAATATTTGAAGTTTTCTTTAGATTTTGTCTATTATAATTCATAACTAGAATATGGACGAAATCTATTATCAATGGGATTTCGTAACAAACTTTCTTCATTCTCGCATTACATTTTCTTCTTTTATTTTTCGCTCTTTTTCTATCTTTCTTTTTTTCTCGCATTTCTTTCCTTTCTCTACGTTCTCTCTCTTTCCATTCTTTCTTTCTTCTCATCTTTCTCCATGTCTCTCCTCTCACTCTGTCTCTTCTCACCCATACACGTATTGTTGTGGCCTTCACCTCTCGGTTCTGATTGGTTGAGGTCTTGCCAAAGTTTTTAGTAGCGCAGTATCGTGCTGGCGCAGGGCGTCGATCCCCCGATTTTGCACTTTCAGCGGCCCCCCCCCGGGAGAGGTAGGGGGCGGGAGCAGCCGGCGCTTCGACGCGGGGTGCATTGTTTGCTGCCGCTTTTGAACCGTAGACGGGAGGTCCTACTCATGGCCAATATGCCAAACCATCGTTGATCGCTGATGCCGTTAGAGACGGAAGAGTGAGACACTTGTACATGCAATTCGGTTAATTCGCGTTTATTAACACATATCTAAAATAGTATTTTTACAATTTTCATATTTTAAATGTATTTAATGTTTGTAAATAATATTTTTTTATTATTTATTCTTAATTATTATTATATTATTATTATTAAACCTATAATATGAATTAGGTTTTAAATTTCTCATACTTGAATATATTCTCTTTTGTCACCATATTCACTCATTTTCTGTTAGAATAGGAAACATATTTGTTAAAGTGGTTTTTCAAATTGTTTGTCTAGTATCAAATAACGTAATCGTATATACGGCGAAGCGAGGTTAGTCCTGTTGTTTCGTTGTTCCCTGTGGGGTTAGCAAGTGAATTCCGCGGACCGCCTTATTATTCTTCTCATCTTTCCATGTTTTCGACGACCGAAGCAGAGAGGTAGCTTGCAAATACAATTATATCGAGAGTTTGACCTAATGGATAAATTAATTTAAGTGAATTTTTACATTTTTAAAAGCTTCAATTCATCTGGGTTATGACAAAATAGAGTATTCAGAGTGACATGTGATGTTTACGGCGTAATTAATTATGGTTTCCGACTATGGAATGATTTACAGCTGTAATATCCGTATATGCTTCTATGTCTGTCTAAATGGTTAGTAATGATAGTTATATTTACAGAACTTTTTGAAGTACGCAGCTCAATGCGTTTTGTAAAACAAGTTAATAATTCAGCTCAACTGTTCAAAAAAGAATGAATTAAGTTAATTATCATTAATCAGTATGATTGTGATAAAGGTAAAACGAGCTACGTTTGGTAGGCAGAGTGTGTTTGAAAAACGGTACAATGAATAATAATTTAAAATGAAATATTCTCTTCTCTATCATTTTTCTGAAATTTTTAATACTTCCTTACAATAATAATAATAATTTTTACATTCCTTTTTTTCTAACTACTGAATAATTTGTTTTTCTTTGTTACAAAAATTAATGAAAGTATTAAAAGATTTAACATCGATAACTAGAAAAAGTATAACTTTTCATAACATTTAGCATCATCACAGAAACCGAAAAACGCTACAAACAATTGCTAGTAAAAATGTGGTGTCGCGACACTGGGGGTAAACTGGTTTTAAAAATGTTTTTCATGTGTTGAAATGTTTTTTACTTCATTTTTTTATGCCCGCTTTGTTAAATATGTTCCTTTCAGTATTTGACATTGAGCTTACAGTGATTCGTAATAGCTGATAATGGTATCTCACGTTCAAGTTGCCAACGCTTGTAATCTTACCTCTACAAATTATATGGGCAAGGTCTTTATTAGCAATTTCAAAAATTATAATCTCCGTACAAATACTTAGAAGTTTTCATTGAAATATTAAATTTTAGTAGCGCTAGTGTTTACGCTTTTTTTTGGTAATAGGTACAAAAAATGCACATAGCGGCATGTACATTAGCACAAATGCTAAATGCAAGTGCAGATTCATTCCAAACTTCATTCATTCTCTATCATTACTGTTATTTTTGTTTTCTCGCATCTTCATTTGAAATTAGTCATGTTTTAAAAGGCGATGCACAGAAGCCGCCAACATGCTTAAACTCATCAGCTTCTTGTGCTTGTTGGCTGTCGCCCTAGGTGAGTGAAGGCCGAACTTTGGGGCCCAGGAGAACACTACATAATTGGGAGTCAAACCCAAGTTTAAAGCAGTGATATATTTCTTGCATAACGGTTTTTCATAAATGTACATTTAGAGATTTAAAAATTTAACCCATTACATATAATTAAAAGTAAATCCATTACATATATTCAGTATCTTACATGTAACGAGTTAAAGCTTTCTTTTGTCAGAAGACCACTAATTCCAAAATACGTGTTGTGAGCTAATTGAATTTAACATAAATCAGGTAAATTTGTCGTCCCAAAATATTTGTATATATTTTAAAGACACATATAATGAAAAAATATTATTTTAATAAAGAAACAAAACCAGATCCAAAGCTTAAATTGCCCTGTCCTTTTTCGCTGTTCAAATATCGAATGAAAAAAGCAAATTAGTTTCTCCATCGTATACAACACAGACTTCAGAATTTCAAAAATTTCTCTGAATAAAATAAAAGATATGACTTGGCTAATGCAAAAAAAACCAGTAACTTCTAAAAGAGTATTTATATGAGCTATACACCGACGATGTTTACAACACATAAATAATTCTGCAATTTTACAATGTGTTTATAACAAATTCCTTTTTTAGCGGGCACCACCCGCGATGTGGCCCCCCGCCTGGACGGGCGCATCGTCGGAGGCAGCTCAACCTCCATCGGCAACTACCCCTACCAGGTAAACTCCATTCTCAGCTTCTGCCTTAGCATACGTTCCAAAATGCTCACTTCATTAACACACTTTAAAAGATCTCCAAACGATAACCGAATATTCAAATCAAGCCGTTCCATTCGGCGCGGATTTTATCGTAAGAGTTCATATCTTACCAAATTTGCTATTCCTACTTTGCAGATCTCCCTGCAGTATTCAGGCAGCCACATCTGCGGTGGGTCATCTCAGCCTTCTCAGTGGTCCTGACGCTTGGCCCACTGCATGTCTAGTGAGTATTCGTTCTAAGTGTACAAGTGTTTGGAGTGGAAATAGGATAAAAAAGCAGTATAAAGGCCGTGTTTGTTCTGCGCAGCCTCCACTTCGGGTACACTGTGCGCGCCGGAACTAGCATCGCAACTCGGAGACGTTCTACGCGTGGCCAGCGTTGTCCGCATCCAGCTACAACTCACAACTCCGAACTACCGACTACGACATCGCGTATCGCGTAAGTATTCAACATCGCAAGCCTACCGCGCATGATATTGCGTGGTGTTGAGGTTGTAAGGAACAATTAGATAAATCATGTTTTAGGATAATAAATTGTCCTTAGAATTGCTAAAACTTTTCTGTTCACTAAGCTAAGATCGAACTCAAATTTGGCTCCATTAAGGAAGAACGCAGCACGGTTGGATACGACACAACTATTTTACCATAATTGTGTGTTTGTAGATCTGCGGCTCTTCACTTGGGCGCATACGTTAATGGTCGTCGGCTCGCCACCTCTGCGCCGCTGCTGGCGCCTCGCCGTCGTCACGCGCTGGGTGCCCACACCGGTAAGTAAAACCGCCCACTACTTGCTGGTTGCCCTGAAGGGGTGTTCGGAGGGGCTAAACGCGAGGTTGTTCGCAGGAGGGAGGCTCGCTGCCAACACCCTGCAGTACGTGACCGTGCATCGTGTCCAACTCCGCTGCAATCTATAGGCTCTGCTCATCACCGCGCAGGTGTGTGCCGGGCTACACCGCTGAGGCCGCGACGCCTGCCAGGGTGACTCTGGCGCCCCTGGTGTCTGGGAGGCGTGCAGGTGGCATCGGTGTCCTGGCTATGCTGCGCCGACGCTCTACCCGGCGGTCTATCCAGGTTGCCAACTGCGCTCGCTGGATGAGCTCCAACACCGGTGTCTAAGCCACTTGCTGAAGCTGCTTGTATGGATCTGATTCATTGTCTGTTACTGATATTTTCTTTAATCATACATCAATAAATGAAATGTATATAGAATATCTCTGCCTTTTTAGTTATTTTATTATCTGTGTATTCGGTCGAGTCTTATTTACTCTCGCAATAATTCGTTTCGGAAAGTCTCCTTCGGCGTACTTTTATCGTGAAGATTTCGCGATAAAGAAATTAATTTTAAACATGTCCAAAATTCTTTGTAGTATAAATTAAACTACTTTTTATACTGTATAGTTTGAATGAGCATCATAGATCTTTCTATGTGTATCATTATAAGGAGTAGATTGCTCTCACAAATCACTTCAGCGTCGCAATATTTCATCTGCGAAATATTCGTAATTGACTTACTTGTTTTTTGTAAAAAGATAAATCTTTGTATTATTTCCTCTATAAAACATGATGAGCTAATGGAAATTGTTCATAAATTTAAAAAAATACTGTGAAACTGAAAAGAAAGAAAAACTTACACAATATTTCTCTTTCACACTGATACACACTCGCGCTGCAAGGTAAGGAAAAAAACGCTTTCGAATAGAAAAAGTCTCGAGGGAGATAATCATGGATTTCTGCGGAAAATGTTAATATTTGAAGTTTTCTTTAGCATTTTGTCTATATATTCATAACTAGAAATATGGACGAAAAATCTCTTATCAATGGATTCAGTACACATACTTTCTTCATTCTCCAATACATTTTCTTTCTTTCTATTTTTCGCTCTTTTTTCTATCTGTCTTTTTTTCTCCACCTTTCTTTCTCTTTCTCTCAAGTTCTCTCTCTTTCCATCTCTTTCTTTCTCTCTCATCCTTTCTCTATGTCTCTCCCTCTCACTCTCTCTCACCCACATACACGTATTGTTGTGCCTTCCACCTCTCGGTTGCTGATTGGTTGAGGGGCTGCCAAAGGTTTTAGTAAGCGCAGTTCCGTCTGCTGCCGCAGGGCGTCGCTCCGCATTTTGCACTTTCCAGCGCCCCCCCCCCGCGGAGAGGTCAGGGGGCCGAGAGCAGCGCGCTCGGACGCGGGGTCAATTGTTGCGGCAGCTTTTGGAACCACGTAGACGGGAGGTCCTACTCCATGCCAATGTGCCAAAAACATCGTTGATGACTGATGCCGTTCACGAAGACGGAAGAGTGAGACACTGTACATGCATTCGGTTAATTCGCCGTTTATTAACACATATCTAAAATAGTATTTTTACAAATTTTCATATTTTTCAAAATGTATTTAATGTTTGTAACAAATATTTTTATTATTATTATTATTATTATTATTATTATTATTATTATTAAAACCTATATAGAATTAGGTTTTAAATTTCTCAGTACTTGAATATATTCTCTTTGTCACTATATCACTCATTTTCTGTTAGAATAGGAAACATATTTCGTTAAAAGTGGTTTTCAAATTGTTTGTCAAGTATCAAATACGTAAATCGTATATACGGCGAAGCGAGGTTAGTCCTGTTGTTTCCGTGTGTTCCTGTGGGTGTTAGCAGTGAATTCGCGACCGCCTTCATTAATCCTTCTCATCTTTCCGTGTTTTCGACGACGAAGCAGAGAGGTAGCTGCAAATACAATTATATCGAGAGTTTGACCTAATGGATGAATTCATAAGTAGAATTTTACATAACAGCTTCAATTCATTCTGAGTTATGACCAAAATCAGAGTATTCAGAGTGACATGTGATGTTACGGCGTAATTATTATGATATTTCCGACTATGGAATGATTACCACGCTCGTAAATACGTAATATGCTTCCTATGTCTGTCTAAATGGTAGTAATGATAGTTATATTACAGAACTTTGAGTCACCGCAGCTCAATGCCGGTAAAACAAGTTAATAATTCAGCTCAACTGTTCACAAAAGAATGAATTAAGTTAATTATCATTTATCAGTATGATTGTGATAAAGGTAAAACGAGCTACGTTGGTAGGCAGAGTGTGCTTTGAAAAACTGTACAAATGAATAATAATTTAAAAATGAATATTCTCTTCTCTATCATTTCTGAATTTTAATACTTCTTACAATAATAATAATAATTTCTTACATTCCTTTTTTTCTAACTACTGAATAATTTGTTTTTCTTTCGGTTACAACAAATTAATGAAAGTATTAAACAGATTTACATCGAACTAACTAGAAAAGTATACTTTCAATAACATTTAGAATCATTAACAGAAACCCGAAAAACGCTACAACAATTACTAGTAAAATGTGGTGTCGCCGACACTGTAAACTGTTTTAAAAATAGTTTCATGTGTTGAAAATGTATTTATTACTTCATTTCTTTTATGCCCAGCTTTGTTCAAATATGTTCTTTCAGTATTTGACATTGAGCTTACCAGTGAATCGTAATAGCTGATAATGGTATACTCACGTTCAAGTTGCCAACGCCTTGTATCTTACCTCCATACAAAATATATGAGCAGGTCTTATTACAATTTCAAAATTATAATCTCCGTAACAAATACTTAGAAGTTTTCATTCGAATAGTTAAATTTTAGTACAGCTACGTGTTTACGCTTTTTTGCTAATAGGTACAAAAAATGCACATAGCGCATGTACATTAGCACAAATGCTAAATGCCAAGTGCAGATCATTCCCAAACTTCATTCATTCTCTATCATTACTGTTATTTTTGTTTTCTCCATCTTCATTTGAAATTAGTCATGTTTTAAAAGTTCCGAGTCAATACTGTTAGTAGGTTATCGCAAATCTATTTTTAAAAATACGATAATTCGAATCTAAATAGAAATTAAACTGCAGTGCAGTGTTGCCAACGTCGTGAAAGAAAATTATACCGTATTAAGTTAAAAAAGCCTTAGCGTACTGTTTAATCTACGCCGCCTTCATGGATCGATTTAGAAGGCGTTGGTTTAGTTCCTGGCGTTATCACTACGCTTGCAGCGACAAAATATTTAAAAAACAAGTTTTTTAAAATTTCTTTCAACCTTTCAGTCGGATCCGAAACCAAAATATCAGAAGAGCGAGACGCGTCGAAATATCATGACACCTCATACGTCTCGATTGGTGAACGGGAAATGACATATAGGCGAGGGAGGCTACCGCACACATCCGCGCATCCTCCAACACAGAGTTTTGCTGATTTACTATATAGAGATTATTTTTTTCCCCAAAGAGAAGCTGCCTCATAAAATGGGAGTTAATTTCACCGCAAACTAAGTAGTTGAAACCGAAATATTTGTAACTTTTGTAATTTTTAAAACAAAATCTCCTGATTCTGAACGTCTTCTTTAATTAGGTAAATTGCTAATGTCACTGAATCTTCACCGCTACTC
>BOPP01000328.1:454045-474282 GCA_017312745.1 Gryllus bimaculatus | reverse complement strand
GGGGTGGTGTCAACGGGGTGGTGTCAACGGGGTGGTGTCAACGGGGTGGTGTCAACGGGATGGTGTCAGCGGTTTCAGCGGGGGCAGAGTCAGTGACGGAGTAGGCGAA
This sequence comes from Gryllus bimaculatus, assembly GCA_017312745.1. NCBI lineage: Eukaryota > Metazoa > Arthropoda > Insecta > Orthoptera > Gryllidae > Gryllus > Gryllus bimaculatus. Next base: position 474,173 of record BOPP01000328.1, on the reverse strand, counting down.
GGCGGTGTTGCGGAGAAGGAAGAGGGCATAGGAACTAAGGTGGGAGGTCTAGGCTATGTAGTCAGGGGCCGAGGCAACCGTGACTTGTGGGGGCGAGTGGGGTAGCGGCAGTGCGTGGCGTGGAGCGAAGGGAGATGGACGGAGGCAGAGGTGCGGGCGAGGGAGTGCGCGGGGCGGGGAGCGCAGTGCACCGCAAGCAGAGCCCGAGAGCGCTGCGAGGCGTCTGTGCGAAGTGGCTGTTGCTAACGTCGCTATTGACGCAAGATGTGATGGCAAGGCGAAGGCGTTGAGTCACATCAGGCGTTGCAGACCTCCTCTGCTTGATGAGAATACTGTTAATGCTCTGAGAATTCACTCGTGAAGCTTACTGCTTAATATTATTTTCTGAATACACGGAAGTGTATGGATTTCAAGCAAGAATTTATGTTGCAATTACTATCGTTCTAATAAATTCGATTTTAATTATTTTTAACATTCATTTGCTCATATATTCTAATCAAATATCTTCTACCACATTCATATTTAATTATACAACATTATTCGAATAATCGGTGTAATAATGGCTGCCGTTACTAGACATACTATCTCTCTCAGCGAATAGCTCTGAGAACCCCACTCAACAACCAGGCTCTGTCTCGTATTCACAATTCTTTTTCAAATATAGAAGTAAATAAGAAGTGTTGTTCCGGGGCCCGCAGCCGCCCAGAATCGCACCGAAGATGGCGGCAATGCGACCGAAAAAGCTTTAGGCAGCAATAAATACTTACGACACAACAACCCCTCATATTTCTTTCTATTATGATGACAGTGTCAAATATATTTCCTACGATTTTAAAAAGGCTTTTGTCGCATTTCCTCCCTTGCACCTCTGCCTCGGAAGAGCACCCTGTTTCGCTCTCCTGGCGCCGAAGTTCCGAAGGCGGAGCGAAGCCCACATCGAAATCTGTCCGTTCAGTCGCGGTGGAATCAGACATTTTCTCCTACAGTTCTTGTCATGAAAAAGTCAAACGTTTAGAAAGAATTCTTTCTTGCGGAAAAATTATCTTGGATTGTCTATAATATCCGTTCCTGAATGATTCTTGAAGATTATTTGATAAAATTATAGGTTGGGTAGGAAATCAGCTGTTCCTTTATTTCTTTTATCCACTGCGGAGGGTTGAAATCGCACTGATGTGTGTTATGATGAATGTAATAATGATTCGAGAGCTATGGTGAATAATATTCTATTTACCAAGAAATATGTGAGAAAATTGATATAATTTTAAATAGAAATGCAAATATTTAACATAATTGCCTTTTAAAAACTATAATGTTTTATACAAACAGTTTTAATAATATCTAGGCACATTTATTAAAAACGTTTACCCATACTTTTTATGTTCGCTCTCGTTATTGCCGAATCAACAATTAACGTCCTTATTGATGAAACGTAGGTATTACAAACTCAAACGTAGGTATTATATCCTTATTGATGAAAAGTAGGTATTATAAACTCAGATTTTTATACATTTATTCTAATATATTCTCAAAACTTTGTATTTTATGTGTAATGAACTTAATGTCAGAGCAATAAATCTTCTAACAATAGATCGTCCTAATATTTCTCTATTAATACTCCGTCCTTTTTATAAATACGTCTAATTCTTTCATTTTCCAAAAGAAAGACTGAAAGCTGACATAAGATCTATCAATATTATTCTTCATGCTGTTGGCAAATACATTGTTCAATTATTTGAAGTTTGAACTTATACTACAATATACATTATGGTTTTAAAATCCCGACAACTGTTCACACTCATGCTGGTTTCCATTGGTCAGAATTGTTAATCGTCTATAAGAACTGTAATTTTATGTTATGCGATGCATTACTGGTCGTTCGGTAGGAGGGTACTCCAAAGGCAGAGATCGTATAAATAGTGTTGTGATTTACTAGAGTTCGTGGTCAATATCACAGTCGTCTGACCAGGTAGCATTAGAAAAAAAACCTCTTGCAAATGAGAGATAATGATAGAATAGTACTAAAGTACTGGAAGTGAATGGGATTTGACAAACTTGATTGGGATCAGAGTAACTTCACCAAAGTGCTTAAGTCATTAATGTTTTATCTAACATATCAGGCGTCCATCGTAATGTGACTCTCTAAATATACTGGAACATAGTATGTTGAGAATTCACTTTTATCAATAATTCGTATATTAACTATGTGCTTCATTTCAGAAGAATTCAGGTTATCGTATTTATCACAAAACTCCGAAACTCAAAGTGTTGTTTCGCTGTTAAATAATGACAAAGCTAATAACAAAACTGAGGTTAACATGAGTTGTCTAAACCCTTGCATTTTCTACAACATATCCTATGAATTAGCCCGAAGCTGCTATGAGGATCTGCACTCCACAAAATACCAAATCGATAAATATCTAATTCATCATCTTAAAGTGGCTTGTCGCTGCCGACGTGGCATTCTATCCTCCGCTGTCCTTTCCATCTCTGCATAGTTTTAAAATCGTAATTCGGTTTTAAGTTCTACAATTTACATTGTCGCTCTCCCTCTTCCTCTTCTTCCAACTATTTTTCAGTTCAAAATTGTGTTTAAGATTTGGTTATGTCTAAAAAAAATGTCTAATAAATTATGTTAATTTAAATTAATTATTTTATTACATGCAGTGATGATTTTATCGGTCGAAAATCTCTGGACTGACAATACACAATGGGATATTTCACTTTTGTTACAATTTATGTACAACTTACCATGTTAATTCCTTTACATCTTTCCAAAAGAATCAAAAACTTATGAAATATTTGTTAACTTTTATAAACATTCCATTTTAGTAATACTATTTAAATTTTATCGTTTTCAATTAGATACCAGTAATGGGTGAAGAATGTGCGGCACTCTAAAGTGTAAACATTTTATTCTTTGGAGAGAATCAACATATAAAAGTTATGAAATTGACTGCATTCTTGCGAATAAAGATTTATTCTCATGTACCATTAAATACTATTAGAACTGTTGTTTTCTTTCTAAATTTGACGATCTTTCCTGTGAGAGTGTCTGTGTCCTACACTTCCACGAAACTTGCATAGAGCCCTTGGCCAACGCAGTATCCCGCTGGGGGAGATACCTTTTGGGACAAAAGGTAGGTTGGCACCAGACCTGACGTTCCAGGGGAGGGGCAACACAGCCTACGTCCGGAATGTTACATTCACAGCATTTAGCTGAATAACGATGGCACGAATAGTAAATGTGCCAAGAATCACTCATTTCCACGCAGGCGTGTGCGTGAGTGTGTGGGCGTGTCTACGTGAGTGTTTGTGTATACGCACGCACGTGCGTACATGTGTGCGTGCACATGTGTGTATGTGTGCAAATGGAGGGAGGGGCGAGTATCGAAGGCTCTTCTCCGCGAGAGCCAGACGTCTGACCTTCAGCTCCAGCCGCGTCTGAGAGCCATGTTGCCTGCTGGCGCCCGCCTCCGAGCTGCCGTCGCGTCGCGTCGCGTCGCGTCGTATGCGACTCTCGGGAAGTCCGCTGTTCGCCGCGCGCGCGAGGATATTGTGAAATCCGCCTCGTTCCGCCGCCTGTGCACTTCGCTCGGCCGCGCCATGTACTGAGCGCAAAAAGCACGGGCACTTGCAGCTGCGGGTGCGCGGGTAATTACTTTGGCAAGGGTTGTGTTGCCTGCGCCCCACCCCGCCGCCGCCGTCTTGTGCGCCGTTATCATAGAGAAGGAAGCTTTATATGTGCTTGGAGAGAACTCCGAGTTCCTATTGACACATTTTCGTGGAGTTTAATGAATGAACGTGTCTGTGATATTAGTGGTGGCATTATATACGTGATGAAGTAGGTTGTTGCTGAAACTCCGGTTTTTGAGAATGCAAACAGGGATTTACGCTCAAATCCCGTATAAATTGTACCACTGACACTATGTAAGCGTGAAATTTATTGGTAATATTCTATTATTATTTTACCTCTCTTTATTGTAACACAGGGAAGAAACATATCGAAATCACCTCAACAATGCGATATCGTATTTTCGGTAAAATACTGTTCAATGTGCTTGTGAGCTGAAACTTCGCGGTCACTTCAGAATTAAGATCTATTAGTGCCATTCTTAAGATGGTTACGATTGGTACCGATGTTGGTGTCAAGGAGATACGTAATTTCGTATCAAAAAATTGAAATGTCTTGGGTAGATACAGGCATGAATCAGTACCAGATTTAGAAGCTTTTGAACTGAAACTTGATCAGAGTCAACTTTGCTCGAAAATGTCAGGAATTTTTTTCTTTAAAGCTTTTACTTCAATATAAGGGTGCCTATTAACTAAAAAATTATATAGATTCTATTTACATTGAAACCTTCAAAATAAAAACCTGTAAAAGTCCAAATTTACGTTCAAACTTGACTACACTTCTAGTATTACAGGTTTCTTGTTCAAGTAAACTGATTCAACAGTTTAAAATATTTATGAAGAGACTAAATATCACGACTTAGGAAAAACCTTAAAGGAGAGAGAAACCTCCCATCAGAAGACGAGGAATCCACCAAACTCTTTCTTAACTATTTATTTCTTGACGTGGAGGCCATGAACTGCCCTTCCCAACTTTAATATTTTAGTATCCGAAAGGAAGCAGATCCACAGAAGATCGTGTACGCCTTCCCTTCTGTGTTCATTTACGCATGGAAACTCTTCATTATCTCACCATGTCATTATTTAATTAACAATTGAGTGATTTATTTATTTACTTAATATTCAATAAATTATTTATTTATACATTTATAAACTGATTAAATATAATACTTATTAACGTTTTTATTGTTAACTTATTTATTTTCTCTCTAGTCAAGCCTCCACTCCTACTACTATCAACAACACATTTGTTAATTTGGCCTTTCCGTTTACATCGTTTTCGTTTTCTAGCAAACTGTAACCGCTCCTTTTGGATTATCCTTCCATTCCAACGAGACTCTCATCTTTCCAGAGTGCCTCGATGTACTCCCAATGCGCAGAGATACACTGAACGAGGGAATAAAGATGCGAAAAAAATTAAATTATACGGTCTGAGTGAATAAGAGCATGAGTATATTTTTTGTGTATTGAATAGGTCCACAAAGCTTTAATCGTTCCGTTTAAAAAGGCAAATAAATGAAATTGATATTTCATCAGTTTTCTTAGGTTCATAAAAGAAGCAGTACAGCACGTTTCTTTCATTAATGAAACTTTCATTTGATCACATTAAATCAAACGTACCCATACAATCGATATCGCTGAAGTCTTTGAAAATACTCTTCCTCATCTTATACACTTCGGCAACAGAGGCTACTGAGCAACTCTCTATCCACGGGGTCAAATAATTGACATTGCCATTGGACTCAATTCACTCAATAAATTTCTGAAACGTTTCGATATGGTTCATTGCCGTTCCCTTGAATTTTACGAAGGAATATGATGACCTTGTAAGGTTTTGCTTTGATGGAATTGTAGTGAGTTGCTAGGTACAATACTTGTTTACAACACGAGAGTACCGAACTGAGGTAAAATATCAGTCAACTAAACGTTTGCTTCTGAACTTGCACGAGGAGCTGCATTTACTTAGTCATGATGATTTCTATGTAAATGTAGCAACTCGTGAAACATCTAAACAGAGACTTCTTTCCGGATTTCTGATTTTTGGATTTATGAGACGAAACTATTTCTCTCTGTACCATAATTTACTGGCCTGTCTCTTTGCAAAATTGCAAAGACCGTTCCCCCTCCTGTTTCATCTCCACCTCAACGAAAGAGAAAATCCGAACAAAGATGGTGGCCCCCTTTCACCACAACTGTCGTAACCCTTGACTTTTCGAGGCTCCCCGCCCTGGGCAGATCCGAAGGCGCATTCCCTCGCAACCTGTGCATTCGCGGCGCGGGCGCCGCCAACGCAGCAGCGGCGGCGGAGGGGAGCGAGGGCGCCGGGCACAAAAAACAGGATGGAGGGGATTGCAGGGAAATGGAGAGAGTGACGGTGGGTGTGATGGGACGCGGAGCGATAACAGGGGCCGAGGTCAGTCTTGACGAGCAAGGACTGGCGGGGAGGAGAGTGCGGGAGAGGAGAAGTTGGAGTGCGGAGTAGAAGGGGATGGAAGGGGGAAGTGATGATGGGAGTGAACAGGAAAGAGAAAATGAGGGCAGATGGAAGAAGCACGTAGGGTGATACAGCGAAAGGTAATGGGCGCAAAATGTTGGTCAGCTTGATTCGGCGAAAAGAGGGATTAGAAGGGAAATGAGGTTTGCGGACGTGAAAAACGGAAAAGGAAGAGCGAGAATGAGAGGGGAAACTATGTTAGGAATGGGACATCGGATGGAGAAGGGCAAATGATAATGCGGAAAGGCAGCGAGGGCCAAAGACAGTATGGTGGAGGCAGAAGAGTTCCGGGAGGAGCGGGTAGAGGGGATGAGAGGAGAGGAAGAATGGTTGGAGGCAGAGACTGGCAAAGTGAGTTTGAGGAATCGGGGGGAGGGGTGGAGAGAGACATGGGAAGATGGTAGGAAGAACACAGGGAAGAAGAGATGGTAGACTGGGAAAGGTGGAGGAGGAAGAGCTGGGTTGGGGAGGAGCCAGGCTATGGGAGGAGGAATAGATAGGGTAGGGATGCGGAGGAGACATGGAAGGGGCGGGTAGGACGCAAAAAAGGGGCGAGGGAGAGTCAAGGCAGGGGCGGGGAGGAGTGAAGGATGTCGGGAAGAGATAGGGAAGGGGTGGGGAGGAGATAGGCAACAAGGGGGTGGGGAGGAAGAAACGGAAGAAGTGGGGAGGAAGGCACGGAAGGGGGAGGTGGGGAGGAGAGGAGGAAGGAAGCCAGGAGGGGAAGGGGGCGGTCGGTTTAAGGCGGGACTTGGGGTTGTGGGCGGGGTCACCCGGCGCGGCGGCGGCGGCGGAAGCCAAGAAGTCGAGAGGAAATTAAGTTGCCCCAAGACGTGCTTGCCCCAGTCGTCCCTCGATATTGGGCCGCCCGCCCGCCCATTCGCGACCTCCGCCGCGTCGCCCCGAAGCCCCAGCTCCAGCTCCCCGCCTCTGGCCTCTGGCCTTCCGTCCTTCTAAGCGCGTTACGCTATCCCTCCGCCCGGCGCGCTACCCGCAGTCGCAAGCTCCGCTTTCTTCTTGTCTTCTTGACCGGCTTACATCGCGCAATGACGACATCCGTGGCTTCTGTAGAGTCTTCCCACCGGGTGGTGAATGGTTTGACTCCAAAAGGTGACGTATTTTCCACACTAGCCCGACCGATTGATTGTTAGTGATTCCGGGCACGTCAACTAACTAGGTCATCAGTCCCGTAAGTGTAGTACATGCGTTTTTCTCGGGAAGTGGTGGTGATTTTCTCCTGCTGTATGGCGAGATCCGGCACCGACCTACTGTCGGCTAAGGTGTTTTCCCATCAGGTTTCTCCCCCAGTGTGGCACCGCCTCAGCCGCGACAATCTCTGAGATCTCGATCGGTCCGCCAGCATGTGTGGTAGTGTAGTGCATGTAAGTGTAAGTGTGTGTGTGGGGGGTGATGAGGATAGAGCAAGGAATGGGAATGAAAGGACTGCAGTGACATCAGTTGGTGCCCTGAGCCATCTCTCCAAATCACACTAGTTTGAATTCATCCTCTGACTGGAGGAGAATTCTCGCTGCCAGCCTCTCTGAATGCTAATATGCACTGTTTTTTATCAATACTAAACGAATGTCGAAGAATTATTTTAAGAAACGGGCCAGCATCCGCGCACGATCTTTCAATCAATTATGTGATGCCACGTTCTCTTTTTTCTTCTACCATAATTTACTTGTACATTCGTGTTCTTTTTTTATATATTTCTTTTACCGTCTTTATACTCTCACGTTTCTTCAATTTCTTATGGTTATGTAGTCGAATTACGTTGCAGAAACTGATTCCACTTGCATTCTTACAATTTCCATCAATGACTCCATGTATCCTTCCTATAAGTTTACTGGTCTAAATTGTTGTGTTTTTCTTACATTTTCCATATCAGACTCTTTATCTCTTTGTTGGTTACACGAAATCGGAAGCAAATTGTAGATATCTTATACATATTTTATTCTTGTATACTTCTTCCATGTTTATCTTGCATATCTTCCCATTTTTTGCAGCTAATAGCAAAATGAATTATGTTTTTGTTACTTTCTTTTTTTTACTTTCGTCAGAAGAGAATGTAATGTAATGTGGACACTTGTTCGTATTCAAAACCTTCCCATCACGATAGACTTTGCAGAATATATGTTCCAAAACTCCAAAGGAAATATTTACTATACTTTAGGAGAAAATAAAGCTCGATATCCAGATTTGGTACATATGGAGTACACAATATGAATGAAAGAACAAAGGCTCTCTGCCTGTTTGATTTTATATTTCCATTTTTAATTTCAATTCATTTTTTAATAGTATGCTTTAAATCAGTATTTATATTTTATATTCTCTTGACTCCACTTTTGATCTACCTGTCTGTGGTATCCAAATGTCTACTTCATTACACTCTGTATATTAGACATTTTATCAGTCAGATTCCAATCATTGTTTACTAATTTGAAATAAAACTCAACAGTGATATGTGTATTGATGATATGTTTATGATTCTTTGACATTTTTTGGAAGCTTGCATGCGTTTTACAATAAATATTAAACAATTAAAAGTAGAATATTGACTCAGTGAACTTGAGATTTTGTTGAGAGTCATTGAGACAAAAATACAATAATATATTGCCCGCTTGCACGATGTTGAGCAAAAATTCACGTTCGGATCGCGGTGTTTGAGTATCTTTAGAAACTCTCAATTCCAAGTATAATACAACAGTAAAATGTTGCTTATTCGAGAAATGAGAGAGTGGCTTATTTCTTAGTTTGCAGAGTCTCCTTAAAGGGAAGATGGGAAGCTGATTTTATTGAACGTAAAAAGTGACATAATTTGTCTCTTTGCTTCGCTCGCTTTTTGGAAATATAAGCTGCCCTCTGAAGATGTTATAAACTTCACTTACTTAAAGGGATGTAGCCGATATTTCATTTCCCATTCATAAATGCATCGACTTTGCTGGCTGTAACGTAATAGGGTTTCTTTTGACAGCAAAAATAGTATTTCCTCATTGAGTGAAATGGTGTGGGAAACTGGTCCAATGCAACGGGAGAAAATCCCGTTTATTGAAAAGAAAGTGACGAGACTTCCTAAATTCCGCCATTCGCTTTCCAGTTTTTCCCTCCATTATAATTTTTCTTGCAGACATACTTATTTTATCTTTTTGTTTAAATTATATCCTATCGCTATCTAGAAAGTTATTAAGAATGAATTTTTAATGAATAAAGTTAATGTAGCAATTTTTTCGAGTTATGATCGAAATTCAGATCTAGTATATTTAAAGCCATTTTCTTGTTAACTGGTAAATAAGACATTAAATTAATAAATGCTCATACATCCAGTGCTCATTCTTTTCTAACAAACACTCATTTCACCATTTCATTATGTAGTATCGTGAATAATAACCTTTCATTATTCTTAATGAAATAATATTAAGAGATACTTCTAGTGAGAAATAAATCTTCTCTTCAAAATGACCTCAACTACATTCTAAAGCGAATATACTGAGAAAAATACTTGTCTGCAGCAAAACATTCTTTAATGACGAATACAGGCAGTTAATGGAAAACATTCTATATCGGTACTGCTTTTTGTACCGTATTCCATAATTACGTACAGAATTCACTTTACCACGAATCAGTTCAATGTAATAAATTCCTTATTATCATAAAACCCATTTATTCCAATTATTATAAAGGAGTTTTATGCAATTTTTCTCAGTATAGAATTTTGTTGGCAACTTTCTACCTCATTTAGCAAATGAAAGCAGTCGCCACGGGAATGACGCGTCCATGCAGACGTTACCATTTAAATCTGATGCTTTGTGAAACGAGAGGGACTGAGCTCTTACAGAGACAGTAAGGCACGAACTGCTCTTAACCCACGCCGTCATCTGATACCCTTACTTTCCTGAAGCTTTTCTTTCATTCAAGATTTTGTCGTTCTCCATCATTATTAAGCAAATTTTGTATTCTGTTTCCAAAATATTCAATACGCTAATCATTAATCAGAATATAACGTTCAACAAGTAACGTTACAAAGAATTAACAACCACTGAGGTCAAATTTACTAAGAATAAAAAATGTGGTTGTTGCTTTTTACGTGATTCATGAATAGAAATTAACGGAACGAGTGAACAAAGAGGGGTATAATTTCAGAAAAACAGACGGCAGGAGCAAATTTTCTTACCATGTGCGCCATTATACCTCTTTACCCACATGTTACGTTCAATATTTTTTGTTTCCATTAAAGAATAATTTTAGTTTTGAGAAATTCAATCATATTTTTACCATTTGAAGTATGTATTTGATGACTTTATATTGATTCTGAATAAGACCTATTTTGGTAAGCATTGCATTATACATTTATGATCAGTAGTCTTAGTGAATAATGTATGAAATAAGAAAAAATTGAAAATTGATAATATTTAACATTTTCAGATGAGATATTAATAGACGCTGGCAAAGCCATGAAAACATTACTTTGTAGAAAAGTAAGGGCGTATATGAGAAAACAACACGTATTAAGGTTGGAAGGGAGAAAGACGATTTAGTTCTGACTCAGACGTTTTGCTGGTGTATATTTCAGAGCAGGTAAATACAACTGATGATTACAATGTTACTTATCCGTATACATACGTATATACGGATTAATATACGTAGTATAGGGAAAGTTAAGTAATGTTGCGCGAAAGCGGTGGATATTCGGCAGAAAAACATTAAGTGTGGGCCCTGGTTGCGAAAAAATGAATAAGTCCAGTTGCTAAATTAAGAAAAAAACCTCTAACACGTGGTGGAGCCAGAATCCCTACTTTGTTCGTCCTTGATATCGAAAAATCAATTGATGACAAAATGTCCGCCTGCCCGGCTGTCCTTCTCTCTGTCCGTCTGTGAACACTATTAGCACCTAAACCATGCATAGGATTTTTCCACTTTGAAGAAACTCTGTCTATCAGGCTCGAGTCAAAATTTTGAGATTTTGAAAAACTTCTTCAAAATTGGGGGCTACTTTACATGAAGTCCTCCGCACATTCTTAAAATTTTCTTTAAAACGGCTCCAACATTTTTTCTTTACATTTCTTGTAAGAATAGAGTAAAATAAACTTATAAATGTGGCATAAGTCCGATTTTCACGGTTAGGTGAATTTTAGAAAAAATCTTAATTTCATAATTGTTCGGGTCTTTCTTCAACAAAATTGATAGAGAATTTTCCTTCAAATAACATTTTTCTCGATAGTAAGTTTTTTCATATTGTTTTGAAAATTTTAGTAGTTTTCCCGCAATATTGCGTGCAAAATGTGCAGTTTTATAAAATTATAAAAACAAGATATTCTCAAAAACGGCTCCAATTTTTTTACTTTAAACTTTTGGTATGAATAGTGCTGAATGTACTTTATAAGATGACGTAAACACTACATTGTTATATTGTTTTGTGATTTCAAAAATTGCAAAAATGTAATTTTTTTGACTTGCCTCTCGTGTCAGTAATATTTATATAAGCGACATTACTGTGTTTATGAGTACATGTATTTAAATATAATTTAAAGTTTCTCGAAAACTCTACCATTTTCTCTAAAAACAAAGATACAGTATGCAGTTTCTTTAAAAGATCTCTCACGCCGTTATTTTGAACATTTACAGCAATATACATTTGACATTTACATTTATTAGAACTGCAATTGGGTACGATCCGGTGGCAGTTAATGCCAATAATTATCACTATGTAAACACTATTGTATTCGAAAAATTAAAACTGTTCGGTGAAAATCAGATTCAAATATTGAATTAACATTAGCGCTGTTTATAAACGACTAAATTTTTAAAGAAAATTGACATTTAAGTCGAGGTTTTCCATTCTTTAATTTTCTTAAAATAATATATTTTTTTCATTAGGAAACCGAAAAATGAAGATAAATTCCAAAAAGTGTACTTTGAGTGGTTTTAGATGGCAAGTATAGATGGCAGCTGACAAGAGTACGTGGCCAGTTTGAGTAGCTTGCCTAGAACAAAAGAAATATAATACTAATACGGGAAACTCTGTGCCATTCTGTAACGCCATACGTTTTATAAATTATTGCATTTGTGAGTACAAAGCTTCAACATATTTACAAAGACGTTTCATAAAAAAAGAAGTTTCCTAAGCAATTGAGCTTAAGAGTGCACATTTTCATAATCACTCAAACAAAATTTCCTCAAGAACTATCTCATTTTTTTACAATAAAACTTTTCATTTAAGACTATGTTTCTCTTCTATAATATTTTGTAAGTTATATTTAAATTCTACTATTAAAATAGAGAAATATACTTAAAAAATGAATTTTAGACACTAATATGTAGCAGCTTCTAAACGAGCGTGGCAGAGTCAAAAAGCTAGTTTATACTAAAGAGATTACAGGACTAACTACTTTGAGAAAAGCGGTGCACTTATGTATCACCAATTGTTTGCAATTTACTATCCTGCACACGTGGTATAAAGTGGAGTTTTGAAACTAATCCACAAGCAAGATCGTCTTCGTTTTTCCGCGCCTCTTAAGCGAAGCAGTTCATGGCCATTGGTTCGCAGATAACGCTCGGCCCGCAGTTCTTCTCAAAGAAGACCATTTTTATGCAGGGTGTCATTTTTACCCGTTCAAGGTACTTGTTAGACATGCACTACCGGGCACTAACACCGGGCTCGCGCCCATGTGGCGGCTGCCACCTCCCTATAGTCAGACAAGGTGCACCGCGACTACACAGACGCCATCAGACGCACAGAGCGACTACACAGACACACAGAGCGACTACATAGAAGCACAGAGCGACTACATAGAAGCACAGAGCGACTACACAGACGCACAGAGCGACTACACAGACGCACAGAGAGACTACACAGACGCACAGAGTGACTACACAGACGCACAGAGCTTGTGATCGAGCAACAGTGCGTGCGCCTCACCGAGTGATGAGTAGTGCTGGTGAATAACAGATATTAAAATCAGTGCCTGTGCGCGGAAAAGCTGCTGTGTGTGTGCGTGCGTGCGTGTGTGTGTGTGTGTGTGTGTGTGAAAGAGTCTGTGACGCTCAGCAAGTCAGCGCAAGTCGAGGTGGAATACTTTCAAGACACAATAGTTAGTAATATATTACAGCCTAGCTCAAAGACAATTTTAATTTATTGTCTATGATTTGTGTTCATGTACTTTTTTCTCAATATTTTAATTTCCTTCCTTAAAATTATTATTTGTATTTAAGTCTCAAAAATGTAAATGTAAATAAATTGTAAGCATAAAATTGAAAGAGAGGTAGTTCTATTGGCAGCAACATGCGGCAGACTACGAAAACTTCCATTAATCTGCGTCGGAAGTATTAAACGCGCATGTCTCAAGTGGAATCCCTGCCCTCCATCCATCCATGCAGACAGGCACATTACTTTACTAACATTGCTAAAATAGAATGAAAGAGTAACAATAGTAATCATCTACATTGAATAAGGATTTTTCTCTCGTAAAGTACAACTCATTTGCATACACAATTGGTTAAAGATTTGATTTGATAATAATGTCACTCATTTCCACTTCTCTAGCATAGAACAATAGGAGCTCAAACAACGAGATTGGATTTAGCGAGGTTTTGGCCGAGATAACGAAAGTCGATTCAGAAGTGTCTTTACGCGGCACCTCGACGCCTCTTGACCTTGTGGTCGTCCTCACGTCGCAGCATGTGCAACGGAGATTCGTTTCCGCTGGGAAATCGTCAGTAATAATGGCGCTTGTTTTACCTTGATTTTGTTTTTGCTCTTTCACGGACTTTGGACATCCGCCTCGCAACCCATCTGTTGTATGCTCTCCAACGTGGGTTGGGCTTATCGGTGCTTCCGGTGATATGTATAGCAATCGTCGAAATGAAAGTCAATTGTTTCCTAATCGCGAACCAGAAACCACTTATGCTTGTTATTGTCCATCAAGCAATTGTTTTCGTACATCTTACGCGATTTCACTCGGTGTATCGCAAGGCGTACCATTTTTTCTTTAACACAAGTACTCTTTTTTATCGTATTACTCCGAAATCAGGAAAGTGCATGGGCAATATTAGTTTTCGTGTTTACTGGACTCTTCAATCAGTTTGATTAACACTGGGTGCGGGTAAAATTGTAAGACATAAATATATTGTCAATAAAAATGCTCCTGATCACTTAATTTTATATTTTATACTCAAGAATAAGTTTTTATATACATTTAAATACAGGATAAGAATAATAGTGTAACGGAAATTCGATTCCTAATTGCTTTCTCTTTTTCTGCGGACTATTTAAAATGTATTTTCAATTCTCAATGAATATTTGGATTCTTATATTATCATTTTATAATTTAAAAGCTTGTAAGTAAAAGTAATGCTTTTAACTATATTCATTACAATATTTTACGCATAACATGGCAATTAAAGAAAGGCTGAATAAAGTATTGGATCTATAGCTTGGTGAGAACATTAAACTACACGATACGAATGATAATCCTAAATGTTTGTGCAACAGCCCAATGGCAGCGTTGAACAGTGGGTACTCTTCACATAATTCTTGTGTTTGCATTTGTGTTTGCGGTGTGTGTGAGATTAATCAATTCGGCTAACAATGCGTTCATATTCGGTGATTCATTTCATTCAAATGTTTTCATTTAGATATCTGGAGAGATAATTCACCATTCACCAGTTGATAGACCGACATGTAATTCGAGCTCTCGGAATGAGCATTTCATGTTTTAATTTCTGATGAAGATTTCATACAGCGCAGACATGTAATTTTAGTTTCCCACGATTTTATCGATATTGTTTCAAATGCGTAAATGGGTCAATACCGAAGGGAAATATTAGCGTATGTTCGTATGTTTTCTTAACCAATTGTTAACCTATGAAAGGATTGCTTTCCAATATTTCAATAACATTTTTGAGAAGCTTATAAATAGTATGGAAGCATAAATACGATGCAAGGAGAGGATCACGTTGCCAATTTTGATTTCTCACAAAACTAGAGATGCTTCAACTGCGCTTAATTTCTCGCATGAAAGGTAATAGCAACGCTTTCGGGATTAATTTTGCTTTTCTATCTATTGCGTAAAATTATATTTCAAAAGACAATGCAAATACTTTTTAAAAAGTAAGATTCAAAACTTCTCCTGAAACTCAACTTCCCCAATCTACGAGCTTATTTTATTGAAATAGTCTATATGCAGGGAAGTTTTCAACATTTTCATTAAGTTTAGGTTTCTATCGAAATTTAAGTTTTCAATTTCAGTTCACTCAACTTTCCTTAAAGTACAGAAATTAATTACTTGAATGCTTCAATATCCTTCCATTTATTAACTCTTTATAGTTTTCACTTTTCCCTCAAGATTACCACTAACCATCCCCTCTCCCTCCTTCGACTGAGACTTCGAATATCGAAGCTTCGAAAATTATGCATGTTATGTTCTAGTCTTATCATTTTAATTTGGATTGTAGATTTTCAATTTACTTCAATGCCATTCACAAGCATGTTTATACATATTTAACCATAATGAAATAACGTAATCTCTTATTCCTTTCTGTAACAACAATTTTAATTTATGTATTTTAATGTAAACGCACAGTATGTTTTTGAATCCACAGTTATGGAAACAATCTGTAAAAGCTTAACATTGTCAACGTTAAATGTAACATCTTGTATTTATTTAATTGCTAAACACCTAAATGTTGAGTTTCAATAAAATTAATAAAAGTAACTGTTTGTATCAATTGTACGTGCAGGTTTGTATCCTATTCAGAATTTCCATTTTTACTTTTTCTCTCTACACCATATAACGTGAATGTTAGGTATTTGAATCCAGAATACGGATTTTATTTTCGGTAGCAAATACCATTTTCAATATTTTATGAGCTGCAACTTTTCCGATGACTAGTGTCTTAATGCTATTCCAAAGACTTGAGGTAAAAGGTTCTGATAGCGAGAAGATGCACGCAATTTTGTTCCCCTAAATCAGCATATCCGTCAGTATCATTACACTGAGATTAGAAGCATGAAACAAACTTTAAATCACTCCATGTGCATTGAAATAATATAAGTAGTTGTTTAATAAGAATTTGAAGTTTCCATGTGTCGGTCTTTCACTTCAGTTTACAAAACTATCAAAAATACCCAATCCTGACTAAACTGCCGCATGGATGATTTTGAAATAGAAGTTCTTAAACGTGAATATAGAAACCTGAATTTATAATGAAATTAAACTATGAAGATTAAATTTTAAAATTAAATGTATTAAAGGTGTTCCATAGCTACCTTAACTTTTGGAGAAAATAGAACAAATTCACGTAGTGCGGTTTCTGTCTGCTCAATTCAATTTTTATGTAATTAAACGTAATTATTTGTTCTGAAAATTCAGTAGCTTAATTTCATATTTGCATAAGATTATATAACAAATGTCATGGAGGACGGAATATCAGGTTCAAACTCCAACATTTATTTTGAAGACTGGTTTATCGACATACTTCAAAGATTATTTTTTATTTTATTATAACTATAGAGGAGATGAAAAAGTTTTCAAATCCGCGACAAAATGAAGAAACAATACATCGCCAATAGAAGTACAAAAATTATTGCACCATAAATCTCCAGGAACATTTCATCAAAATATGAAGTTCAAAAACATATTACGAGCGTGTTCCGTTAGTCTGCTTCCTCAACGGAAGGGATAATCAAGCGCAAGGAGGGCGCGAGGTGGGCAGATCGAAATTAATAAGTTTCCAGGTTTTTTGAAGTTTTCAATTTTGTCAATTCCGTCCGACTGCAGCTACCATC
The DNA here is from genome assembly GCA_017312745.1 of Gryllus bimaculatus. Taxonomy (NCBI): domain Eukaryota; kingdom Metazoa; phylum Arthropoda; class Insecta; order Orthoptera; family Gryllidae; genus Gryllus; species Gryllus bimaculatus. The sequence goes on along the minus strand of BOPP01000328.1, from coordinate 457,266 downwards.
CTGGTTGACCGTTCCTCTGGTTTCTCAATAGTGTAAGGCAAGGGTAACGCTCTTATTTTGCAATTCCATTTATTCCACCATTTGGGGCAATACAGAATGTCAGAAAAGATTATATAGAACGGCAAAGAGATGTAGGTATTTGTAATGAGCATAATAGAGGCCTACTCGGCACCAGCCTACATAGGAATCAGAGTATATCTAATTTAGATTTGTATATAATTACCTATTAAATAAATTATTTATGATAATTCCTTAACATTCCACAAACTCAATGAAACAGTAAATACTAATAACTGCCCATTTGTCTGTGATATAGGTGGAACTGATAAATTTTCACCGCGGCGCGCTAACAAAAGAGAAATCCTCAATGACACAAGCCTCAACATTTTAAAATTTGTTATTATTATAATTATTTTACAATACTGTATTATTATTATTATTATTATTATTATTATTATTATTATTATTGTTGTTATTATATGCGTATTGGTCATTTCTGATCACACGTTATCTATGTTATCTTTGGAGGCCCAGTCATATTTATCCCGGAGATATTGACATCTTTTTTTATGCGAATCAGCTTTTCAGCAGTATCCCTTGGTAAGGCAAGATCGTTAAGACTTGAATTATGATGATGATGATGACGATGATGATGATGATGGAGGGTGAAGGAACAATCACATAGTACCGTGTCTGTGCAAGTCACGAACCTGAAGTCTCCTCGACACAGACGACGGCTTTCACAACCGTCTGCGCAACTTATTATTATTATTATTATTATTATTATTATTATTATTATTAGAACAGTGTATCTTTTACATTCAGTCATGACCATTTTCTATCCACAGGCCCTTTATCTCCTTAATCAGCAGGTCGCTCGAATTTCGGCTGATCGGCGGGCAGAGAGGGCAGCACCACAAAGTGCAGTTGCTCGAGGGCCAGGTCGGAGGAGGCGCGAGTTCTTGGAGTAGACGGCTCGTGCAGGCGGCTGGGGCCCTGGGGGGGGTGTGTGAGCAGAACGCGCCCGCTCCCCTGACCTACTTGGCTGAGCGCTCAGGAAGCGCGATGTAAACAGAACTATCCTGCCCGTCAATCGGGGTCAATGGCTCCACAACTACCCTCTAAGTCTTTGAAAGAGGATTGCTCACGAAATCACCACTGTTTTACGTTCAGTGCCTCTCATGAAAACAACGCTTCCTCTGAGCGCCAACTCTAAAACTACGTAAAGATATGTAAAATAATATTTAATAGTGCACGATCCGGTTGAAGCGATTGGCTCAGATGGTATTTTTAGTGCTAGAAATGCAACTTTTCTTTGTAGGATTTTTACAAAGGGTTAGTTTTTCTCCGTTATGTTGAATGCAAATGAATGTAAAGGAAAAATATAATTATGTCTGAAATAATTAAATAAATTTTATACATCAGGAACATGAGAACTTCATAATTTCAAAGATAATACATTGTCGTTAAACCCAACTGCTTTTGAAAACTTGTTAATGTATATGTGTACGTTATAATTAGTACAAAAAGGTCCGTGAATTATTTCATTTATCAACAGAATATTGTTCTCCTCTGACTCGTTGACGCAGAGAACTTTGAAGTAAACACGCCTGCCCTTGATTTCACATCACGATAAAAACTTTCCAACAGCACATATGTTTTTGAAACAGTATATCGATGAACATATTATATATTTTATACATCGTAAATGAATTAGAGAAGAAAATTAAAGTTATTTTACACAAAAATGCTGAAACTTAATTGCAACCGTCAACACATACCTTTAGTTAAATATTACATTATATAATATATAACATTAATTTCATATAACATTTCATAATAACCGTGAAATACAAGTTTTTTATGAGAGTAATACAAAATTTGATATATATTTGTTTCTCTCTGTTTCTTTCTAAAAACAAGGCATTGCTGTCTATAAAACCTAATTCCATCTAGCAACGTCTTTTGCGACCAACCCCGTCGGCTTGTTGGCAGCTGTTTGTCGGGCATCGTTCTGAGCACATGGAAATTACGTTCTAATTATAGTAAAAATATTTTTATCCACAATATACATAGTAGTACAATACGACGTAGTACCTTCGTAATGGGGAGAAAGTACAATTGAATGTGCTACAGGGGAAGCACCTGCGCCCCAAAGCACGAGAGGAGAATCACCCAGGCGGGGCGGCGTGGTCACTCAAAAACAATGATCTGGAGTATGAGGGGGGGGGCGAACTTGCCCCTGCAAACGCTCAGGCATAAACAACATGGATATACGATGGAAATCACATGGTTGCTTGCCATGCTGTGAATATTTCTGTCATTCGCCTTTTCACTTACAATCATGTTTTCGCTATTTTAATAACCGATGAAGCGAGCTTTGTTTACTGAACAAAGCTTTTACTTCTAATTTACTGGTCTCAAAAAGCTGAAGATTAAGAGGGTTGGTAAATTCACAGGGAAAAAATTGCGAGCATATTGCTGAGAAATGGCGGCAGTCTGACGATAAATGAGTAAACTTTGTTTGGGAAATATTATAATTATAATAATAATTTAAATATATTCTGTTAAAACTTTTCAACCGAGAAATTAGTACTATATTTTTAAATGCGATGTTTAAAAGAATTAATACAGAATATTTTCATGCCTGCTAAATATTTAGAGCATCATTTTCAGACCTCTATTCAGAGACTTCTCCCTTAAGCATTCATTGCGGGAGAGCCCGAGAAACTACAACCCAACTCCCTCAGAAAGACTTCAAAGGGACTAGGAAAATCAGCAGCGAAAAGCAGCCAGAAGCCCTGTGGCTACAGCAAGGTCTCGTTTCCGAGAACGGTAATATCGATTTATTGCGGCTGCGAAGTGCTATACAATGGCTCGCCGGCAGGACAAACCACCCATAACCAGTCGCTTCTTCCCCATTCTCAGCCATCGCCACACCCACAACACCCACAACCATCACCATCACCACTACCATAATATTCTTGATCACCAATAGGCAGACTTGTACCACGCGTGCAGTGAGATGTGAAAGAACAACACGCACATACAGACATCACAACACAATAATGCCCGAGGCGGAACTCGAACCCGCGATCTGCTCTCTGACTGCTACGGCCCTAATGCCTAAGTGATCTTGGCCATCAGATCGGCTACAACCACATTATTATTATTATTATTATTATTATTATTATTATTATTATTATTATTATTATTATTAT
>BOPP01000328.1:421047-444592 GCA_017312745.1 Gryllus bimaculatus | reverse complement strand
AGAAATGCTACTACGCTAAGGGAAGAAATTGACCGCGTCAAAACATTCACATATCTTGGTGCAAAATTTTCCAGAATGGGGATGGATAATCACCATACTGACGGCTCACAGCAAAGGAAAGCAATTGCGCTCAAAGAAATCGTTTTGCGCATGCGCCAGGCGTTTCCGAATTGCCGGTTAAAAGTATGCGATACAATGTATCAAATCGTTAGTTCTCAAACAGCTATGTGAACTATGGAGCAGAAATCTGGAGTGGATAGGATAGATCCGACTAGAAAGTATCAAACAGTTATTTCAATAATTTCTAAGGGAGTTTCTAGATGCGGCAGCAAATTGCCGGAGTCTAAGAGAGGTCGGAAGTATAGAAATTTTGGAGAGATTTTTAAAATGAAATCTATATTAAGACTGTTGATTTAAATTAGCAGCACGAACAGGCTGGACACACTCATACATAGGTGCTTTAGAGTGCAATGGCAGGGAAACGACCATCGCTACTGGCGTACAAAATTAAACGGCATACTTGACCGCGCAGCGTTGGGAGACGTCTCGCCGGATATGGTGGGAGATAGGGGAACCCGTTGAAATAGAACGCTGATTTCCAATAGACTTGCGGATATTAAAAGGCCAGAATCTGGGCAGCACGGCTGAAAAAACGTTCGCGAGTAGCTCAAATTTCATGCGAGTCCGTTTGGTTGCAAGTTACGTTCATACTCTCGGGAAAGGACGGCCAAGAGGGGATACGCTTGGTTCAGGTTGGGGGATGGATGCAAAGCGTAGACTAAGGGACCGCAAGTGAATGGCATCCTGGTGTTGCTTGCGGTATAGGAAGAACTGGATCCACATACTCTTAATTTGCTGTGCCAACCGAAACATGGAGAAAAAAATGTACTGGAATGTGAAATTTACTACTTTCTAAACAGGAACGTAACGCCGCCCAAAAAAACATTTAGGATGATAAAAAGTCTAAATTCATGGAAGAATTAGGAACGATTTTATGAAAAGGTTTCGAGCTATTAGGAGTGGGAAAACAGACCGGTTAGCTTTGATGCGGAGGCCTAGACCGCGAGCGAGAAATAAAAAGTCAATAAGCTAACAAGTGTAATTAATCAGTAATTTAGTTAAGTCAAACAGTTAAGAAATAAGTCATAATCTCAGTTTAATCTGGTAAGTAACAAATGTTAATATAAAAATAAAATTAAAGCACTGCGCATAGTGATAAAGCACATTAGGGGGGAAGGTACAGGGGGAGCGAAAAACTATCAAGCAGGAGGCTGTTGTAGGTGCACACCATCTTCTGTGGCGCTTGCTTGATTCAGGCTGCTCGCAGGGAGGCACACAGCACTGTAAGAGACGGCGGGACGCCCGCCCCAGAAAATAATACGCTAAAATAAACGTCGCAAGATTACGAATGTACTCGGCCTTCCTCTGACGGCAGTTTTCCCCTTTCAGGGTTTTTTCCTGCAAGCCGTACCTTCATTGGTCTCTTTCCGCGCTCTTGATGCGATGGACGAGACCATTCTGCGACGCAATACCAGAATTCGAAGATTTTCAGAACCGCGAAAAGGCTTGTAATTGTTACTGCCTTAAAGGCCTTCGCAACCTGCACCATAGCCTCCAGTAAGCTAATTTTGTCTGCTAAATAATTACCTATTAAATAAACATAGATTATCTATTAGATCCCTGTTCAGAGAAATTGCGCAGAACAAGGAAAAATAGAAACTGCTTATAACCTCTTGCTCTCGCAAAACTATTGCCAATTAATCTCGTGCGTTACCGGTAGTGTAAATTCCTGTTTAAATAGTGCTGTATCTTTAGTTTTCGTTTTCTGTACATTTTTCAATCTGCATTTGCAATCCCAATACTTTAAATGTTACCAAAAGTCGTAGTAAACGCCGTAATGACCTGCGCAAATCTTTAAGCGACAAAAATTATCGTTCTCACATGATTACTCTATACATTTCAACTTTGCATACTATAACCTGAAACAGTCAATGTTAATTTGATAATGTCTTTATTACGTTAACACTTCCATTACCTCATATTTAATTTTGCCCATATGGTGTTACTTTGAAATTACCTAACCTTCATTGTTTCCCAGTTCCTGTGTTTTGTTCAGATTATTGGCGTTCTTCTGTAGATGTAAATATTGACACATTTTAATCAGAAACTTAATTCTAAATCTTACTATAACTAAATTTCCTTAAATTTACACAACCTGTCACTTCAATTGTTTCAAGATAGAAACTTTAAATTGTTTTCTCCAAAAATCAAAAAAACAACTATCCTTCTACTAAATGTAGTATGCAGAACATTCGTTATACTTTTAGACATTAGTACTTAGCGGAATACTTATGCAAAAAAATCACAAATAAAGGTTTCCATATGGGTTGCGTGACGCGTCGTACTATTTTACCACAACGATCTTAATAACACAAATTACATCGCTAATATCTTAGCTCATTCTTCCACCGCTCGCTGCTTGCACCACTTTTCGACACATTCAAACACAAAATTAATTCACCAATCAGAAAATAATGAAATTTACCAAAAAAATTCTCGAAACCAGTTACAATTTTTTACATCTTGAAACTCCTCTCAAACAACTAAAAAAACCAAACTTGGTGCACCAGCACCATAAATAATAGTTTGAGCGTAGCCTCTGCCAGATTTCTTCAACGCTCTCCAACTTCAATTCCAGTTTACTTTACTATCATATGTTTCGAAACATTTTTTTAGCGTTAATTTCTAACTAATAACAAATATTTCTTAACGAAGCTTATTTACTCAAAACGTATCGCCATCGAAAATCTAACACACTCAGTTTCCCATCTATCAAAAACCTGCAAACCAATATTTTCCCTATAACATGATGTTAAGAAAATTCTTTAATACAAACTCATATATTTTTAGCTGCTTCCTGTTCTACTTCACCTCTTCACCCACATGATTCAAGCTCTGCGCTCCTGCGGGCCTTTCTGATCACAAAAACGAAGGTCAAAGACCCTATCTCTACTACAGATTCACTCGAATATCACAAGATAACGTAAACCCATCTAATATTTGAGAACGGGAATTACGGTTAAAATTCCTGCGCAATCCTATTTACATACACATTCACATACGTCATTTTATTCAATTCACATCATGCACCCTGTGAAACACAAACCGCGTCTCGATATTATCAAATCATTCTACTAAGTGAAAAACGAAAAGCCAAAACACTCCATAATTTAATTTCTTACTTAATTCCTGCGAAATTCCATTTCAATATATGCGAATCCTATCCCTATCTTTATAATTAACGCGTTGTGTTCACATTGACAAAGATAACAGCGTTCGAAAACCCAATTGCCCAGGAACTAGGGAACAAAACGCTTCAATACGATTTAAATAGCATTTATGACCAGAACTCTGAGAAAGTATTTGTTTAATAAAGATTAACTAGGCGCTTCAATACTTTTAAGGCCATGGAGATATTGTTCAAATTGTCTGTTGAAACTCGTCTAAGGTCCACTAAAATCTCATTCTTCCATTAATCCGTGGATGTTAAAAATTATGCTTCGCTTTGTCATTTTGAACGCGCCCGAACGCCCCGAAACGAATCGTTCTTACGACCCTTCTCGTTTACGTGTTCACAGAATAATTGGTGAAGCCACAACCACCACACCCGTTCCCCATGTGTAGCAACGACAAGTAATTGAAAGACACACGCATCACCGCATCTGACATCAGCACGCATCACCACTATCTTCATTAAGGTAACATCCTCTCCCTTTCTCGCTTTACGATTTACTATCGCTACCACACATAAATAAGGTATATATACGAAATAACATAATTCGTTAGGTCTGCACTGAGTAATCCGATGTGCACTACTTCATATCTATGCCAAAGTACGGTGCTCTCGAAAACACTCGTAGTAAACAAGCTACTACATCTCGTTTTACGGCATCGTGCAACCTCCATGAAAAGCCAGACATAGTCCTCTCATAATTAGCTCCCTTTCGATTATAACTAGTATTGTTGATAAACCTTTACGCACAAATTTTAAATTAAAGTCTCGTTAATATATTTTAATAATATAACATTTTTTTACGAGAGGACGCACTTGGAGAGATTTTTACCATATATATAGGAAAACTTGTGGGATTTCATCGAAAGACTCGTTTAGCTTTCATCAAATAATGAAGACGACAGTACGACCTGGGGACGCCGGGACATATTTTGTCAAATTTCGCTTTACAACGCATACATTCATCACATTTGGACGGTTGAAACTGCGCTGTATTCAGAGAGCATGTCACCATCCTGCTATACGCTTATATTTTCTAAATTTCTTGACGGCAAAACAAGAACTAGAAAAATGAGTTTCAGCAACTTTTGAAAAAAAATGGTTCACAGCGTATATTATGTATTAGATCCCTGTTCAGGAAAGTTGCGCAGAAAGAAAACAGGAAACTGCTTATGAACTCTTGTTCCGCAAAATATACCAAGCTAATCTACGTGTGTTACCGGTAGTTTAAATTCCTGTTCAATAGTGCTGTGATATAATTAGTTTTCGTTTTCTGAACATTTTTCAATGTAACATTGCAATCCAATACTTTAAATGTTACAAAATGTCGTAGTAAAGGGTAATGATTAAAATTTTATGGACAAAAGTTACGTTCTCACGTGTTACTTTACACTTCAACTTTGATATATAACGTGAATATCGAATGTAATTTGATATTTTTTATTTACGTTTAATTCATACCTCATATTTAATTTGCCATATGTGTACTTTGAAATACTAACCTTCATTGTTTCCGTTCCTGTGTTTTGTTCAGATTATTGGGTTTTCTGTAGATGTATATTGAACATTTAAATTCAGAACTATTAATTCTATATTTATATTAATAAATTCCTAATTTACACAATTTTGTAATTTCAATTGTTTCAAGAAACTTTAAATTGTTTTCTCCATAGTCAAAGAACAATATAATTTTACTTAAATGTAGTATGCCAGGAACATTGTTATACCTTTAGGGAGATAGTATTAGGGAATACTTCGCAAAAATCAGAAATAAAGGTTTCCATATGGTTGGTGTTGCGTTATATTTTACCACAAGATCTTAATACAAAATTACATCGTAATATCTTAGTTCATTTTACAACGCTGTGGCACAACTTTCGTACAATTCAAGCACAAAATTAATTACGAGTCAGAAAATAATGAAATTTACCACAAAAACCGAAACATACAATTTTTTACATTTTGAAACTTCTCTCAAACAATTTAAAAAACCAAACTGGTGCACCAGGTACATAAATATTAGTTTAGGGTAGTTGCAGATTTCTTAACGCTTTCACTTCAATTCCAGTTACTTTACGATTATATATTTCGAACAATTTTTAGCGTTAATTTCTTAAAGTAACAAATATTCTTAACGAAGTCCATTTACTCAAAACTATCGCATGGAAATTAACAAGACTAGTTTCGCATTTCAAAACCTGCAACCAATTTTTTATACAATGTTAAAGAACATGCTTAATACAAATTCTATATTTTTAGCTGCGTTCTTTTCCTTCATCTTCACCACATGATTCAAAGCTGCTCCTGCGGACTTTCTGATACAAAAAAGGTCAAAGACCTGCATTCTACTACAGAGTCAGTCATTGAATTTCACAAGATAACTAAACATCTTAATATTTGAAACGGAATTACGTTAAAATTCTGAATCGCTATTACATACTCATTAATACGTTTTTATTCAATTAATCATGGTGGAACACAACAAATGTCTCTAATATATCAAATCATTCACTTAGTGAAAAGAAAAGAAACTCCATAATTCAATTTCTTCTTAATTCTGGAAATCCATTTCAATATATTCGAGTCCTATCAATTTATAATTACGGTTGTGTTACATTGAAAAGTAACAGCGTTCGAAAACCAAGGCCAGGAACTAGGAACAACGTTCATACGTTTTAATAGCCATTTATGACAGAACTCTGAGAAAGTATTGTTTAATAAGATTAATAGGCGCTTCAATATTTAAGGCCACTGGAGATATTGTCAAATTGTCTGTTGAAACTCGTCTAAGTCCACTAAAATCTCATTTTCCAAATTGGATGTAAATTATGCTTGCTTTGTCATTTTTGAACGCGCCGAAGCCCCGAACAATGTTCTTACGACCCTTTCGTTTACGTGTTCACAGAATATTGGTGAAAGCAAAAAGCTGACGTTCCCTGTGAGAACGGAGTAATGGAAAGACAAACGGACAGCTCACCGATCTGACCAACACCACAAATTGCTATACTATTTATTAAGAACAATCTCTTCTATTCTTGTACGATTGTTACTATGCTATGCACTTAATGTATGATGGAAATAAATAATTCTAGGTTGATCGGCAGAATACTATGCAAGTCTGAAAAATTTAACGTTGCATTTTACGTATCCCAAGCAATTCCTTCTTTTTTTACGTTGCACTTAACTTCATTGCAAGTATCTTGACATAAAAAAACCTAAGGTATGATTAAACTAGTTGGCATTAACATAAAATTTTATTAATTTTGTTTTATATTACCAGCATTCATCGGTAATCCCTTTTCAAACACTTCAAAAAGTTTTCGCATACATGTTTACAAGACCCGAACCTTCAATTTCCTTCAGCACTATGTCGGTACTCTTCTGCTGAGAAACTCTGCAACACTTCCGATTTTGCCGCCTCCATCCCACAGGTTTGCTAGACGCTGCTTGCACCACACGTCTTAAAGAGTCCGTCCTCGTCCTTGAGATGCCGAATAATTTTGGTTTTTTTGACTGCCGTTGAGTCCTCTTAAGATCAACACCTCCACTGAAGCTGGTAGTATGTAGTACGTAGCAGACAAACGCAGACCACAGGCCCACGTAAATCTGAAACATACACCAATCATTTGAAACAACGAAATCCCGAATATCAAAACTGTCTTAACAACAATTTTCTTAAAATGCTTTCAGCAATACTTAATGATATTTAACAGCAAAGCTTTGACAAATTTCCTTACGATATTTTACAAATATTTCCTTTTTTTAAAATTTGTTTCAGAAAAACTTAAAATATTTTTTAAGACGAAACTTTCAGAATATACCTGTGTGATTCAATGATAACTAGCATAAATCATTGTTTTAAGAGCTTCTGTAGAGATAGTGATGCACAGAACCGTTCTAAAAGATTTTACTTTTCAATTATTTGACGTTTTAGTCAAGGACACTAAAACAAATGGCCAGGTGACAGTCTTAATGACTTCTTACTGCTTCTAAACTGGACAGAAACGCGTCTTTTATAATAAATCAGTCTCATGTGCCCACCTTCCACAGCTATCTATATAATCGTAATATTATCTTTATTATCAATAAAATAATAAAATAAAATATTAATAATAACATAATATAAATAATAACAACAATATAAATAATAACAACAATATAAATAATAACAATATAAATAATAACAACAATATAAATAATAACAACAATATAAATAATAACAACAATATAAATAATAACAATATAAATAACAATGTGCGTAGGCAAATCAGACATTTCGCGAACAGTAAAAATCTATCTTAAATGTTTCTAAAACTGAGGGAGAATACATTCAAGTAAATATTATTAATTACCATTAGTTGTATTTAAGTTTTAAAAGTAGTAAAAGGGGGTCGTACTTCTAAAATATATTCTACAATAACCTTAACTTAACGTTTCCTTGTGTTTTTTACCTCTATTGCAAAAATTAAAATGGAAAAGTCTACCCTAGACGATTTAAGGTGATTGTATAAGTACTTTGAAAGCAAGCTTATCTGTTTCATACAACCATCAGATAATCTTCAATTTATTACTTCTGTAGAATTTTCAATTTTGACTTTTAACACGAGTTTCTAATTTCGATTATTAGTTTCGCAGTAGTGATCATCCCACCGAGTCGGCTGATCCGTTTTGCTTGAACAAGAAGAGATTTGAACTTTAAACACAGACCAAAGGAATGTTCCAACATATCACGTTACTTCGTCGCCTTGAGGTCGTGCTTCGGTCCGTGTGCGATTCTATTGTTCAATTTCTTGACAATATAGAAAAATACTTTATTATTCAAATTTAATTCGATATCACGGGACATGGGATGGGTTCTAATAGAATAAGAAGTACTACTTGTATAATCCAAAAAGCAACGCATCAGCAATAGAAAACAATCTTTTGGAAATTTAAAAACAATTAAAAAAAGATCTCCAATTCAAGTTGATAGTTTTTTTAGTTCGTTTCATATGAAAATTTTGAAATTCAGAGATGGTAGAGAACTAGCCGTCATTTGTTAATGAATTGCGGAAGCAATGGAACATCAATTTAAATCCTCAACAAGACGCTGATAGCAGACAACAGGATTTGAAATTGTGATAAAGGATCTAACAGAAGATCTCCTTGCATAACGTAATACAAAACAATGCATGAAGACTAGACAATTTTCGTATACCACAGTAAAGTGGAAAATAAGGAGAAATGTAGCCTTGAGCAAAGGATCTAAGCGAATACGTACACTTTAGCCCAAACGAGATCATTTTAGTTATGGGTAACAAGATAAATCTAGTAGTTTAGAAAAAAATAAGAGTACAAAATATACCCAGAAGACCCTTTCATTTCCACATATTCATTTCCACATATTCATTTCCACATATTCATTTCCACATATTCATTTCCACATATTCATTTCCAGTGAATGAACGGGAGAGAAAATTAATTTTAAATTAAAAGTCCGACAGAGAGGTGGAAGAATAAGACCCCATTTTGATCTGAAGACTCAAATATTAAAAGTAATGAGTGAGAAAGTATTTCAAGAATATCAATGGAAGAGGCGAGATATCTGGTGATCGTTGAGAAGATCGAGAAAGCGAAGTTGGACCAGTCCGAATTTACGATATTTGTTCTGTATATCATGGACAGCGACTACTGAAGACCTGGAACAAAAAAAGAAAATATTACGTACATTTTATATATTTTCCCTTTCTAGAAATAAATTATCATTTATGATTTTCTTTTCTTTTTTATATAATGTCAATTTACTTCGTGAAAATAATGTTTACTTTAATTTCCGTGTGAATATAGCATGTACTTTCAAAGGCAGGTTTTAGTCGTTAATATAAATTGTGCAAGTTTTCTCTAGCTCTAGAACCCCTACCACACTTTTTACTTGAATATAGTGAAATTATTAATGAAAGTACCAATAAGCGTTCTTAGCAACATTTGGAAACTAGAAATGTTTGCTCATGAATAAAAACTACATCTGACTATACATTTATGAATAACCTGACGGATGTGAGATTTAAAACAGATTTAAATAGTGGCTAACCGACGTCACCATACAAACCTTTCTTCACATATTTTATTTTTCATATTTCACACAGATGAAACCCGAGATAGCCCACTTCTTTCCGATCTTTGTCTTATTTGAATACAGATTCATATTCGGTAAGCCCAGGTTTTACTAATATTTTAGGATGGTTACGTCTATATCTCATTGACGAGTACCTGAAACAGAAAAGTTACTGGCACAGACATCTGTTCTTCACAAAATCAATACATAATCTACAGAGTTCAAACCTAACTCTCTAAATGGTATTGATTAATTATTCGCCAGCGCACGAGTAAGGAAATAATTTAGGTATAAAGTTTATCGTTTTTCCTTTATTGCATTTTTTCCACATATCTTACAGTTATTTCAAACATGTTAAAACATACCATGATGCTGAAAAGGAAGAATTAGAGCTAAAATAAGCAGAATTACAGCTGAAAAACAAGCAGAATTAGAACAAAGTAAGAACTGTTAGAACAGTTATATATCGACAATTTATTGTGTTGGTTAATTTGGTCTATATTGAAGTGTTCAAGAAACTTTTTAAAAAATAGCTTTATTCACATTAATTTAAATTTATGTATTCTTGCCATGTATACACATGGGCTTTGCAATTTTTATTTTGCCACGTCTCACGCGGACTTATGATCCTGTAAGGAAAACTTAATTTGATTATTTCATTAAAATGTACACATAGATCTATAGTAGTTACGAAAAAATACCACCCTGTTTGAAGTGTGCTGTCCGCCAACTAACGTTTCCCACTTAAGGATGACTGAACGATGGGCAGCCCTTCAGTTTTCCTTAAGATAGGAAGGCGTATTCCAATTCAATATGTATTTTTATTTATCTTTTACCTTGCAAGAATTATGTACAGCAACGTCGTAAACATTTGAAAGCACATTTAATACAACATGGAATTGGAACACATCCCTAGCACTTAACCTACCCACCCTGCCCTGTAGGCCTTGTAGGCGTGTCCCTCCTAAACCAACAGTTGGGCATGTGGCCTTCCCTGCTGAACACCAACCTACGAACTCTATAGTCCAGAGGGAGGTCACCTGCCGTTCACATCAATGCAAATTGCGAGGTGTAATGCCATCTTGCAGCTCAATAAGTTTCCCGCCCAGACAAGGTCCCCCAATTTCTCTATGACTGAATGCATAGCATACAATAGCGGTTATCCAGCACAGGAGTGGATCCCATAATATGGCTAAGCAAACAGTCTTCTTACAGACTATCCGGGATCTGCAGCCTCTTTCCTACATTTGCCCATCCTAATATTGAACTAGGTAATCATTTTATATTCCAAGCAACATTTATAGAACAATCATTTTTCTTTAAATTTAAATAAAATTCAAGCGAAAATGGCCTTATATATTCTTGATATTTTGTTTATGTTATTAAAAATTAATATTTATTAACACAAATTAAAGTTCAACAATGTTACATTAACTATAACCTTCAATAACAATTCATTTAAATTTACTCAATGTTGATAAAATAAGTACATTTCAGAAAACGAGACTGCAGTAACCCAGCAATATATTAAACTAAAGGCGGACAAATACCCCTTCTAACATTATCTGAGCGGAGCCGATGACTGCACGAGGAAGAATTATCCCTTCCCCACAGAAAATTTGTGCATGTAAGGAAACTAGTTTCTACTCAGCATATATACTGTGCCGTTTAATTCCCTGTTTATATTTACTTTTCTCATTTCTCTTTATCGTAGTACGTTTGCCTGTGTGTGACTAGACCTGCGTCATCCGTCGTACAGTCGGGAGAAGGAACGCAAACGGCCTCGCCTTTAGGCTGCCGCGGGCGCTGCCAAGGGCACAGGGCATATGACGAGGAACTGGACGGGACTGGACGGGACTGGACTGGACTGGACTGGACTGGACGGGACGGGACGGACTCCACCCAGAACACTCACCGATTCCTGTTTCCACCGGCGTCAGGCCAAAGCGTTGCACTTCTTCTGCCAGGGGTGCTATGCTACCCTGCACTGTGGTTTGGAACCTACTCTACCCTACTGTAACAACTGTAGACCGTTATCCCTGCTCAATTCTGAGTGAAAATAAAACTCAAATGTTCTAATAAACCTAGTAATTTATTATTTTCTTAAATCCTGACCTATTGAATCAAATCTAGTTTCTGCATTTCTAGTTCGAATTTGAGGTGCTTGTAGTCTCTGATCAATGATGTTCAGGGAATTAAAATTCTTTCAAACTACACTGCCAAATATTTTCTAATTCAAAAAAATGAAAAACTAGGATAATGTTATAATGTTATGTTTTAAACGATTGATAATTTCACTGTTTTAAAATGCACAATGTTGGCCCTTTTAATTTGCGTACATATTTTATCTATTACAGTTTTTATTAAGGTTTGCACATATGACTATGAAAAGAAACTTCTTTAAATTTGATTAATCAGTATTAGACCTTACGAGTGCAAATACGCTTTCCAGATTTTAAACGTTTTTCTAACCACCTGGCGGGAACATGGGAAATTTAGGAACGACGAGAAGAGATGGCGTCGTGAAGACCAAGGCCACGGTGATAAGTCCAGTGACGAAGCACAAAAGTACTTCACCACAGTTCTGATGTTCCACAAGCACTTTTCCTACACACGCATTTCTTAACCACGCAACGGCTCATTTGAGCCCTACCACTTGCGCACCAGGCACGATTTCCACAATTCTTCAGAGCTCACCCATCACTTCACAACACTGTATACCTGTGATTCTTAAAATCACTTATCAAAGAACTGCATCAATGCTACTTAACTTTCCACGCGACACTTCACAGGAATATATGTAGTTATGGATTTTTTATTTAAATCTTCTTTCTCACCCTCTTTACAGAAATATTATTCGGCTTTCAATTTGCTATGTATATCGTATTTACGTCACACGTATTTGTTCAGGAAACTACGAACACTAACAAAAGAATCTAACGACAGTCACTTCGCGAACAATCACGAATAACCTCTCCACAACCCGACACGAAATGAGCGAGCGTTGGGCGGGTTCGAGCGCTGGGCAGAGCAGGAGGCGGTGCAGCGATTGGCTACCGCTTTTCCAAAGAGTGAGCAGCAGGGCTGTTACCAATATAACCGCAAGAATTTTCAATTTATTTTATTATTTATAAACTGCATGGTTGAAAAAATATAATATTTAATATTTCTAAACAGGTGGATCATAATGTATTTCTGATCTATTCGTTTTAAAAATATTTGTGGGAAGTGTATCGCCTGCTTCTAGTGCAAAAAACGTAACTACTAGGACGAGCTGTAACAAGAGAGTAATTTATTTTTGCAAAAGAAAATTAATGGTGTTAAAAAAGGAACAGACTTACTCGTACTATTTACTTCCTTATTATTTTGAATCGAAACTACCTGGTGATTTTGCCCCATTCCCTTGTCTGTTATTTATCTGCATCTAAGAGGCCTAGTAGGGTTTCCGTGATATGTTAATGCCACTCCATTGGAGACACAAGCAGTAACGAATTCCTTGAATCTTCCAGAACCGCAAGTCGTAATCTCTAGGACCATTTCGGTTCTGTATCATTGCAAAGAGTATATATCAGAGACGGCACTCAATGTTAAAAGGAAAAGCCTTAGTTGCCCAACTTCCGGTGCCGCTACATTGTTCTGTATAATTTCTATTGGGTAAACGGACAGCCAATAGCGAAGAAGTAACCGGTAAATTTGAAATTAACCAGTGACGCGGGAACTTTAAAATTTCACTCCCATACTATCAACGCCTTAATTTATTTTAAAAATTACAATAATATTAATAAGGATTTTATGGAAGAAAAAAAGTCAAATTAGGGTAGTAAAATCTAGTATTTATTCAGCATATTTATATTATACAATTTCATAATTTCATTAGTAATAACAATTTTGAACTACAGAAAGTAATAAACAACACACCTACATAATTGCAACTTTAGTATTTGCTTGTAGATATGTCAAATTAATACTATATTATTTCTACTACATACTACTACTATACTACATACTATACTACATTACTACTACATTATTATTTCTACAGTATTATGAATAAACAATAAGAACAGAATTGAAAAGAAACAAATGAAAATACTATCGCACATTTGCCCAGGTAAAATAAATAGTTATGATACAAGGGGTAAAAGTGCCATTTTATTTTGCGAATTACTTAAGCCATTAAGAACACGAATTACATAATTATTTTCTGTTACATTAAGATCAATATTATCTGATTAGGTCACATGAACGTATTTTGTTTTCTTTGTTGCTTTCAAAGTTTTATCAGAACATTTGTGTCTCGTCCCACTTTTAGCAGTAGTGCAAAAAATTGAGCTTTTAGCATGCTCTGCATGCCTTGAAATAACCGCTTTTACTAGTTGCAACCTAAAAATGTTTTTCACTAGTCAATAAATATTTGACAAAATTATTTTATTTACCCATGCTAATCTCACACATGCACAGTTCAGAGCCTGGCTTTTTTATAATGGGATTCACTGTGAAAGTACATTCACCTTTAAAACAATGATTAACAAATAGTGGAATTCCATCAATGCTTATGCACTACAATTAAATTCTGAAAATGGATTCTCAAAGTGCAAATATATGATTGCACCAGGAGCCAAGCCCGGGTCCTTGTGATAACTAGGCAGATGTCCTAATAACTGAGCTATAGAATGAAGCATTGCATTCACGACTCACAACAATTCACAATCTAATAAGTTTCAGCATTCAAATCCAGAATGTAATTGGCATGAGGATGAACAAAACACAATGATACACACATACTAGAATATAAATTGAATCAAGATTGTGTTTGTCATAGGAAACTATCATTGTCAGAACAGTATAACAATTTATAAGCAACTTATATCAATACTAATAATAAAAATTAATACTAATAAGAAAGAAACAAATTGCAGACTAGACATTAAAGACATTCTAAAATTGCATGAAAATAGCCTCTGAAACAGAAACTCAAAACCTTTGTATTCATAATATTCAAATAAAGTGTCTTAACATAGCAAGAGGCATTACAAAATTGAGAAAATGATCATGATTTACAGAATTAATTTTACCTTTAAATATTATTTAATTAGAACTTTCCAAATCAGATGTGGAAAATACAGTTTATATAATGGATCTCTACCCAATGACAGAATACACACTGATTTTAAAACTTTCGTTGTTCATACCTTAATAAACTGTCAGCGTAAAAGAAATATGTTCAGAAACTTTCTGCACAATGAAGCAAGTTATTCACTGCACATAACAATAATTCTTGAAAATTATCTCTCTGAGTTCCGACTCCTCAAAGTGAACATTAATTTAAAGTCACTTACGGTCAAACTCGTAGGGTCTAATATGCATGCTTCAGAAGCCATCTCTGGAAGAGGATCTGAAAAGCAAAAATGATGTTAAGAAAAATCATCAAATGAATCATCAAAGGTCATCAAATAAATGTTCTGAAAACAAATCTGTATCAAAAAGAAAGATGTTTCTTTTAATTCACCATCTAGAATTACGAAATTAGAAAGCACAGGAATATCTTGCACTTACCTCACACCGAAGGCGCAGATAAATCTCCCAGAATGGCTTCTTGCACCTGTCCAGAAGTACAAGGATCTGTAATCACCAAAAAAAGAGATTTTGTTTACTATAATTTGCCCTCAATTGGCACTAATAACTGTATATTGAAAGGAACATACCATGAGAAACGTCCATAAAAACTTGATGTGACACCTCACATGGGTGAAAAAGATCTGAAAATGAAGACAAACTTGAAATCTATCCCATCTTCAATAAATACAACAAAGTAATAATTGAGATTCTTAAAGATTAGAGCAAATATTTACCTTTCACATGGCTAGAATAAGCATCTGCTGCACTTGCTGTAGCAGCATGTTCAACAGCACTAGAACCTGAATTAAACAACAAATTATTGCCAATACATTATGCTTTCAATAGCATGCTTCTTTTTGCATTTTACAAACATACAAGAGACTTACCATTTCCAGTTTGTAAAGCAACTTGTGTACAAGGATCTGAAAATTAAAAAATGCTGGTATCATAGCCTCCCATTAAACTATATATTCTATTGAAACTATAAAAATATATTCTATTAAAACTTTATTCCAGTAATATTCTATTAAAAAAGTCTTACCAATTACACCCTGCAGTGGGTGTCACCTCGCTGGGTCCAAACAAGGGATCTGCAACTGAACATGAACATTAAAAAAATTCCACTATTTGTTACGCACCCATCATCTTCTCGAAGCCAAAATGCACGCTTGAGACTTCAAACAGCGGTAAATCACTTCATTTCTCTAATTCACTGACTGCAATATTGCATTAACAGCCCTACGAACAGCATGTGAATATACAACGATAGGAATGAATGAACAAAATGAATAAGTAGTTCACATATTCTCCGCTTGAGCGAGTTGGTGTTGTACAGATGTATTTGGTGTCGCTCTGAACTCTGATTGGCTACCGTATGGAATTAGAATTAAGACCAGATGTGGCCTATCTAGTGTCACACCACTGTATCATTGCACATATGAATGTAGTAGCCCTCGGTGCACAACGGGACACTTGGTGCTTACACCATTGTCCTAGGTGTGTAATATCCATTATGAATTGTTCAGTATCAGCAGCTTACTAAAAAACATTCACACACAATACATGTCCATTATTTTACTACATCTTGCCAGATGACATTAAATGATTAAATTCAATACAAAATTTAAGTTCCAAGTAAGTTTTTTCAAGTTGATGAGGTCTGCAGTCCCATTTATTTTCTTGTGAACTTTTGAGAATTTGATAATCCGATTTGAATGATTATACGATTCTCAAGATGTGTGTCAATCTGGCACAACCAGTACCGCACAATCACAGCAAACCAATTAGAGAATTTAGTACTTTTTATTTCCCCCCCAAAAAATTAAATATATTTTTTGTTTAGTTAACAAAATATGGTCATTATTTTCATGACAATTCGTTGATTAACACTATGTTTGAGTTATACATGCAATTAATACTTCATCGTGTAATAAAGAGTTAACAACATCCAATCAGAACTCAGAGAACTGATCAAAATCTTTTAACTGTGTATTTATAACACAGACGTAGCCAAGGTATTTCCAGACGGCCAAACTTAATGGAGAAAAGAAATACATAACATCTGGAGATGTCACTTGTGGGTTGGCCTGTATTCTGCTGGTGTTTTACCAACACTGCGGCTTCTTGTGATAATTCAAAAATGGGCAACTTCAATGTCAATTAAATGCTGGCATCTTGTCTTTATGTTTCTGTAGTATTATATTCAACTCTCTGGAATGCAATTGAATAAGTAGGAAATAAATAATCCAAATTGGGTAATTGTTAGTAACCTCTACCTTTATTCA
The DNA here is from genome assembly GCA_017312745.1 of Gryllus bimaculatus. Lineage (NCBI taxonomy): Eukaryota > Metazoa > Arthropoda > Insecta > Orthoptera > Gryllidae > Gryllus > Gryllus bimaculatus. The sequence goes on along the minus strand of BOPP01000328.1, from coordinate 427,803 downwards.
AAACAAATTTCAATCAACAATATGGGATTAGTAAGATTAGTTGTACAAGCTAGTTGCGTAGGAAACATTGAACACATCAATAGATTAGTATGTCAATAATTTCATGAATGTTATAGTTTTGAGTAGAACTGAAAAGAACGCCATTTTTTGTTGGATCACTATTCTACGTCATGTGCGATATGATAGTTATTGTCTGAGGACGGGTAAAACGTAGAGAAAAATCGAAAAAAGTCGTTAACTACTTCTATATCCAAGGAGGTGGGCATGTGGGCTCTAAACCTTTGGATACCTCACTGTCATCTATCGTCCGCGACATTTGTTTGGCGATCAGAATAGAACTAGTGGTGCAACACAATGGCATAGACTTTCCCATGTAAGAGTTCTATTTCCTTTGGTTTCGCTTAGCTATTCTGACTTGCCACACAGTCATGCCAGCTGCCATCAATCGCCAGCTGTCATTATTCTGACATTTTCTTACTTTTTTGGTTTCCTAATAGTAGAACGGAATTATAAAAGATTGTAAAAAACAGTAAAAATTCAAAGTTTTTGGTGACGTTTTAAAAGAAATGGCATTTACGCGCTACAAAAATTTCAATATTTTAAGCTCTTTTTTACAGACCATTTTTCAGTTTTTGAAAATCTTCATTAGAAGCCATTTGAAGCACATCTACTCACCAATATATTTTTTTTCAATTTGCTGGAAATGTGTATATTAACGCCGTGAGAGACATTTCAAAAAAGTCTCTTTGTGTAATCTTTGTATACATTTGAGTAATTTTTTTAACCGAAAAAATACAGAAAAATGGTTTAATTTGCAGTTTAATTGGCACTATCCATACGAAAATGTGAAGAAAAATATGGAGCGTTTTTAGAAAATGGTGCTTGAGCGTATATGAAAATGCGGAATTTTGAACTACTTTTTACAGAAAACGGTTGACGTTTTCAGATACTTTGTATGACTATTTAAAGCACATGGACTCATAAATAAAATAGCGTGAATAAATTGTCGCTTATGTAAATAGTAGCGACGTGAGAGACAAGTCAAACAAATTAAATTTTTGTAAGTTTTGAAAACACAAAAATAGAGCAAACTGATCTTTATGTCATCTCATAGAGTACATTTAGCACTACCAAAAGTTTAAAGAAAGATGTTGGAGACGTTTGCGAGAAAATCTTGTTTTATTATTTTTTAAATTGTACATCTTGTGCGCAAAATTGCGCGAAACCTATTATGAATTTCAAAACAATGTATTTAACCTTAATGAAAGATATCATTATGGAGAACAAATTTTATTTAAAGGATAAATCATTATCTTCAATTTTGTTGTTGTAGAAAAACGTTGAAAAGGTACAAACTATTGCAATTTTGCAAAATTCAGAGTTAAACGTGAAAATCTTACCTATGTCACCTATTTAAGAGTATTTTACTCTATTCTCTAGAAATTTTTAGTCAAAATTTGGAACCGCTTTTTGAGAAAATTATGAAAACATCCGTTTCATGTAAAGTACACATTTGAAAGAATGCGTTTCAAAATCCCAAAGCTTTAACTCGAGTCAGATGGACAGGGGCGTCTTCAATTTGGGAAAAAATCCTACATATGGTTTAGCCGGTAGTGGTGTTCACAGACGAACGGAAGAACAGACAGACGTTTCGCTGTGAATTGTTTTTTTCGATATCAAGGACCCACAAAACAGTGATTCTGGCTACATCACATGTTACAGGATTGTTTCGCAATTTAGCAACTGGATTTATCCACATTTTCGTTATCAGGGCTCTAAAATGAAATTTTGTCTGCCGAAAAGTGCCTTTCTTTTCGGCCGCACATAAATAACTTTTCCCTTTTTTACGTTATATTGCTCCCCGTTATACACGACGTGTACGTGACAGGCAAAAAAGAGAAGCAAACTCTTCGAACAGTTTTGTTCGCCCTTATTTCTTCTTTATTGCCGTCTGACAGTCGTGCGAGACCACTTTATAGTTATTTCAGAAACTGCTCAAGATTGATTGACAAATAACTAAATTTTCCAAACCCTATTTATAGCATTCAAGAGACGTCATACAACTTGCATTAATTTACATTTACCCGTTTATTATACTTGTACTTTCAGAAGATTCCGGAAATTAACAGTTAGCGTTTTAACACCCTTCAAATTCATTGAAACATAATATTGTACCTTTTACAGCGGGGATGAGTATATGATATTGCTATTCATATTTTAAACTGTGTGTTTCACGTCATACACTGAAGCCCAGATTAACAACATAGTATTTCCCAAAAGAGTTTTAAAACCCTTTACAGTACATGAAATATTCAAATTTACATAAAAAACAGTAATTTATGGAGACATACTCATAAAACAGCCCCGTTTATTAAATGACTTATTCCTTTTCAATTATTAATAGTATTACATATAAGCATGGAGTTCCAATGTAACACTTTAGAAAGTATCTGAATTATTTATGTGCATATTTTGCATACGATTCCCACATCATACAGTAATGCAAGGACACCAGGAAAGTACATGCGGATTCGGAGAGTCTTTGGACCGCAGCGACGCTTCCGCGTGAGAGCTTGGGGGAACGTTCCAGGTAGTGTCATAAAAGAGCCGCCCGCGTCCGAATAGGAAGGAGAGCCTCGTCCGCAGTGTTTGGGCCGCACAGACTGAAGAATAACAGATCATAAATGTTGGTGGGATGACAAGGTCCTCCAGCCGCCCTCCAACGCGTAGTTGTGGCGGCTGTGTGTTTGAATTGAATAACGAAATATGTAACTCACGAGAGTTTTATCTAGTAGCAAACATTATCTAGTAGCAAACAGCAATCCGTGTGTACCCTCGTAATATGAGCCCTAGCCACCGACTGAGAATTATGTCAGTACTACATATAACTACAGCGCACTCGGAGAACATAGTGTGACGTAGTGAAATAAGAAATAAATTTCAATAACAAAAGAAAAATAATATATTAAAGATTATTGTACCACATGTTACCATGGAATTGCTCATATTAAAAACTCCCTCACGGCACTCCTTTTCCTTTCAGAACAGCCTGGCTTTACGCAGAAAATTCCAAGGGCCCACGCGTGCATCCCGCGTCCCGCTGCGCGGCCACCCTCCGTCTGCCGTGAAACATAGTACCGTACCACCCATGCCTGATGGCCAAAACATCTCTAACCCCCGGTCGTGCCGACCGTGTGCCTACAGCACGCGAGATACCGTCTGGCCCCTTACTGCCTGCCGGCACATACTCGCCCACTACATCCTCTCTCCCCTTACACTTCCTCGTACGATCACATCGTACAACGACTTCCCATCGCTTAGTCACCTGAATTTGAGAACGCCGGCGCCAAGATGGCGCTCACCCGCAGCTTAAACAGCTACTGCAGTGCCTATCGCATCCACAACCATCTCACTCTATCCAGCACACCCCTGTTCATCCTTCCCATATATGTAAATGAAGGACTCCCGCTCGCCTGAGGCTGGCTGCCTAGCGCACCTCGCAAAGCGCTCATCTCCTGCCGCCCATGGAGCAGCTCATGGCGCTCGCCCTTTCTGAGAACCCCCTACAACGACCAGACGTACGTTACATCCTCACAACACTCATCCGAGCAGTCCATCACACAGTTCACTCATTCTCGAGACGTCGACGCCTGGCTTCGCGTGGTATTCGAGCGAGTGACTCCGCACCACAGAGGATATCCGTTCTCAACCAGTGCGACATCACACACCATGCTCGCAGGGAGACGACATCCCTCGCTTAACGACGTACGCACTCTGATCTGCCCTCAATCCGCGTATTTTTGTGTTCTACACCTCACTGCGCTACGACTCACCTACCCTGACGGTCTCTACACCACCGCCATCATCCCTATAGCTCACATCGTGCCAAAACAACTCTCCACCAACCGGAAGAATATCTCTCAGCCCCCTTAACTCACCCTCCGCCACCGTAACCTATGCTCACCAATATCTTCCTCCCACCCGGACATCACGCCTTAACGCTATCTATATCGAACCTGCTCGCTGCGTGTCTAAAACCGCGACCCGGCAGCCAACAACGACGTGCCTCCCCTCTCACAATGCCTCTACTTCCGGGCGTGATTCTCACATGAACGGGAGATTCTTCAAATATGTCCGACGCTCGACGCAATACATTGCCCACACACCTGAAAAGCAAACATCTTTCTGTGCTGACAAACGTAATCCTACATCAGGACGCCCTACCGGTCGTTCGCACCCTCCACATTCTAAATTTTCTTACCGTACAGAACCAAATCGCACACATCATACTAACCAGTTACCCACTAAACAACCCTGACCCAAACCCCTGTATCCTAACACATCTTTACCAAATATATCCATATGAACTGTCTCTCAATCTAGTGGCCCGCTGACCCCTACGGCTTCCTCCTTAGTCCGTGACTCTATGTCTTATTCCAACTTAACCACTTCTTAAATCCTGCACCGTTCCAATCGCCACTTAACGCGACACTAGCTAGCAAAAGGACTGCATATGCATTCCCACCATAACGTATCGTCACTACCAAGCCTGAGACCGTCACACGAGAGACACGAATTTTTAGACCATAGCAACCTCGAAAAAACTCTCTGTGAATCACATAATATACATACCCTATTTTACCTATACAGATATCCCGAGTCAGTAACCCCATCCATAGCTCTGGCAAGTTACATAACGATTGAATCCTAGAAAAGATAAAGTACAGCAATCTCGACTTTCTCAGCTATATACAATTACAAAGCGCATATACTCCGACACCCAACCTACAATTCCAACCGTAAACGTGCCACGGCCGCATTCACAACTACCTATCCTTCCATGACCTCCACCCAGCTCCAGCCTAACTGCCAAATCACCAGCTTAACACACTTATTCGCACCGCGATCCGACCACACCTAAGCTCTATTCTGTCCCCCTTACGAGCTCAGGTATAACTCCCACGAAACCCCACACACTATATTCTGCGACTCCATACTGCATGTACACGCAACTACCGACTACCTGCTCCTCCTTCTATCATTATTCCCGCATCCACCCTCGCACTCGATCACGATGCACCCCAAGTTCCGTTACCCATACATCTCTAGCCACCCTACCTTTCCATGCCACTCTTCACTTACTTAAGCACCATCCAGAACGACCATCCAGAACACCTATGCTAATCAAGTCACTAGCCTCAAGAGTCATGCTTATCTGAGTCCGCTACATTTCTCTTTATCTACATCCCCAAATCACTCTCATCTACCATTCTAGACATTACTATCTCTCGTGAGGAGTCGTCACCTCTACCAACGCATCACTCACTGTACACGACCGCATTCTGCAACTCAGTCCCCTTACTCCCAGTCCTATCTCTGCAACACATAGCCCGTCGTTCTTTTTTCCCTTTAATACAATTTATCATCTCATCGGAGTGCAAAATCTTTTCTAATTGTGCCTACAAAATTAGGCATAATTACTACAAATATAGGCTACGTTATTTGCCATTTCCGAACATCCGTGAGGCGCGGTTCCAGCTGGACGGTCAGTCAAACCCACGTCGTGGCTGCCAAAGGAAGACGGCCGAACGGTCTTATGTTGCCGCACTTTGCTCCTCGAGGGTCCGCCAAGCACGTCTGGTCCCCACGCGATTTCCACGCGGCCCTTGTGCTTACCACGACCATCGGTCTTACCCCCAACGCTAAGCCGCAGAGGTACCACAGGGTTCTCGGTTTACTCTCCCGTAATCATTTAAGTATTCTCAGCCATGAGCGGTCGAATCCAACACGTGCCTTAACTACGCTGGTGGACATTGACGCTATTCCCCCCTCACAGAGTTGACCCATCAATAGCTGAAAAGGAGCAATAGCCAAAACGCATACCAAAACAATTATATCAACATCTGAATCAGAATATGCGACGAATAACAGTAAATGTCCATATCTAAATGACAACGACATTTCAGCTTACAGCCGACTGAAAAATTGCAAGAGTGGACTTTTCTCTAACGGGTCGATAGACACCATACGAACTATTATTTTGACCTAAGGCAGGACAAAATCAACTGCATCCACACCCCACCATTCTAAACGGTGTCCGACGCCTCAAAATCTGTCAAAAAATGTTGTCCCTAGTTAATAACTCTCGCATGGCCACCTCGATCTTAATGTATCGACCTAGCCTAGATTTCTGCATCAAATTCAACCCACTCTTACACCTCTCACTGTGCCGCAATATGACGAGAATCGGCCGCTAGCCACCCTCAGTACACCCCTCCAAAGTCTCAAGTGGTTATACAAATGAAGCTGCCTATACGCAAAAACGGACTCTTTCACCCAACTATCTCATGGATTCTATTACCAAACTCAACCTCAAAATCCCATCGCCCGACTATATACTATGGGGCCATGTCAAACGAAACACGAAGCAAAAAATAGCGGTCCATATCTTATGTTAAGAAATGCTTTACTCTTCATACCCTGTTACCACAATCAAGTTCTTTTTTCGCCGCTCCGTGCTTACATAGCCCTCGTCTCATCTAAATTCTAGTTCCCCCAACGAAAACGAGATCGCCTCCGTACAACTTCTTGAGGGCATTGTTTATCCAATCGGGAGCTCAATACCAAAAAATGAAGCCCAAGGCAACGCATTCCCGTTTGGATGTAATGTTCCCCTTCCCTGCCAGCTCCGTGGACTTTGAAAGTGCAGCTACGTTAAATCGCGAAGTCTATAGCAATTATTCAAAGATTTTCTTA
>BOPP01000328.1:397041-421022 GCA_017312745.1 Gryllus bimaculatus | reverse complement strand
CAATGTCAATTAAATAGCTGGCATTCTTGTCTTTATTTCTGTTAGCTATTATATTCAACTCTCTAGAATGCAATTGAATAAGTAGGCAAATTAAATAATCCAAATGGTAATTTTAGCTAACCTCTACCATTGTTCAAAACAATTCAATCAACAATATGGATTAGTAAGATTAGTTGTAGACAAGCGCTATTGCGTAGTAGAAACATCTGAACACAACATCAACTAGTCATTAGTATGTTCATACTAATTTCATGAATGTATATAGTTCTTTGATAGGAACTGAAAAGAACGCCATTTTTTGTTGATCACTATTCTACGTCATGTCCGATTGATAGTTATTGTCTCTGAGGACGGTTGAAAAACTACGCAGAAAAATCGACAAGAACCCAATGCGTAAAACTACTTCTATATCCAAGAAGTGTGGCCACGTCGGCCTCTAAACCTTTGGTATCACCTCCCACTGTCATCTATCGTTCCGCGACATTGTGTTGCCGATCAGAATAGAACTGTGGCTGCAACCACCAATGCATAGACTTTCCCATATAAAGTATCTATTTCCTTTGGTTCGCTTAGCCTATTCTGGACTTTGCCCACACAGTCATGCCAGCTGCCATTCAATCGCCAGCGTCATTATTCTGACATTTTCTACTTTTTGTTTCCTAATAGGTTACCGAACCGGAATTTTATAAAAGATTGTAAAAAAACAGTAAAAACTTCATCCGAAATAGGCAATTTCTTTCAATTTTTGGTCGACGTCTTTAAAAGAAATGGCCATTTACGCGCTACAAAAATTTCAAATTTGGAAGCTCTTTTTTATACAGACCATTTTTCAGTTTTTGAAATCATTCATTAGAAGCCATTGAAGCACATCGTACTCACCAATATTAATTTTTGGCGGCGGGCGGGACGGAGCGGGGCGGAGCGGGGGCGGAGAAGGGCCGGGCGCGAGCTGGAGGTGAGCTGGAGTGAAAGCGGTGGTGGAGCGGCTGCGCTGGCGGCGCTGGAAGGCAGTGTGCGCCCGCGGCCTCGTCATCATTAGGCGGCCACGCGTTACCGATTTAATTCGATTAACGATAATGCGCCACCGCCGACCGCTCGCCATCCGCCCCCCGCTCCGCCGCCAGGCAACGCTCTGCGCCGTACGTAGTGACAGGCGGCGCCCCGCAGGAGCAGCACCCGCGCCCGCCGGAACTCCCTCTGGCTCCGTTAATCTCCGTTGGGGAAAGAAAATGCATTTGAAAATACCAGTGATTGCCAGTCCCATTAGTGCTTGCTTCGATCACAGAAATTGAATGTTCCTACAACTGACAGTCCATTCCATATGTTAGAGGGCAGACAATGCGCTGATTTTCGAGATCGTTGGAGGACGACAGCCTCCGACATTTTCCGTTGTGCGATCCCACCTCTTCGTTTTACATGTACGTAGTATATTGCTACAACGTCTTTTTAAATAAAATTTCGAACAAATTTATATATTTGTGAGGTTCAATGAAGCGCATTAACTAAGGACTAGTGTTTTCGAGTCATGTTGAATATTTCACAGCAGACCGACTACTTTCTCAACAACACAAACACAAATTTATTGTCCAAAAAACCATTCATATTCCTGTCGCTGCGTAATGCATGACTTACTACTGCGAATTCCAAGTGTGTACATCATTATCAGTACTCTAATGCAGAAACCTTGCACTTTTATAGACGAAGTTTGTGTGAGATTACTTCCCTTGTGACGCAAACCACAGACTCTCTGAGCTATATTCCAAGTTCAAATCCAAACATCCTAAACCATTGCCACTATCAAATAAAGGTTTAATTATTCTTATCACACTTACTATTTTCACACCTAGGTTATCAATGTATTTCTTTGTATATCCGTGCTTTTGTTATAATCAACGAACATAACAAAAGAAAGCGGTACCTATCTAAATCATTCGCTCTCTCAAGTATCAAGTCTTTATTAATGCCATTTTAATTATACACCCCCAAATATATTTTATACTATTTATTTGCTGGACTGCTGCTTCGAATGAGTAGTTTAGTTTCAACTTCTGTTTAATCTTCTACGAATGTGAGACCTACACTCCCGATAAGTATCTTTCTCCTACGCTTCATCACAAAGCATTTTTTTAAATTTACATATCGTAAGGTCCATATAACTCCAAATATGTTAGCTACTATCGAAATAATTATCTATCAAGCGATTTATGGATTTTTCATGTTCATTACTTTACAAAGTTTTTACTTTAGTTACATATAGTCTTAGGACAATTGTATATCAAAAGAAAAGAAAATTTCATTGTAGTAATTTTCATCTGTTTTGGTCAAATATAGTAAAATTCACAATAACATTTTTCAATTAAGTCATTTTTATTAAGTAACATGTAGGAGAAAAGTAAACTTTGAAATACATGATTCAAAGATGGCGTGAATTTGATGCTTTCAGTGATGTTCTGCCTCAGAGGCAGATACTGCCTGAAGCTTCTACTGATAGCAAAAAACTATGTTCCCGCCAGAGAGCTATATTGATTTTCTGAACCTGCATAGTCAAAACGCATATGGTAACAGAAAAAATTAGCAGACAGCCTTCTACAGACGAAAAACAAAAATAAGGACTTTTGCAATGAGAAAAATATTGATAAACATCTTGCATAATATGCACTTTTGAACGACCTACGAGAAACGCGGCCGAGCTACTCGAGTGCACTGCGCAGATTTGTTAAGAGTTTGGAAGAAGCGCGAATTCTAGGAGTGGGGGCCATCGATTAGAATGCACAATTCGAATCATACCGAGGTAAATTGAGTAGAGGCAATTCGAGCTCGAGAAAATGACGGTCATATACAGTTCAAGTAACATTGCCTTTCTTATTACTAGTAAATGTTTGTAATCGATATATGACAATGTGAAATATCAACTACAACCGAATTAACAATTTATTTGGAGAGGAAGTGTGTATATTGTATTAGGGCTGACAAAGCAATTCGTTTTTGTAAATGCAATTTAATAAAGCGTTTCTTCAACACAAAATATGATACTGAATTTTTATTTTTTGATAATGAAAAGTTATTAAACTATTCATTTAACTATGTTTAATTGAATAAGAGACAGTTCCCTTAAAGCTAAAAAAAAATATTATTCTCGTCCAAAAATCATGATTAGTTTCTGCTCTGATTTCTAACAATGTTCATTATAATATTTCTAATATCAATTCAATGACACTTTACTCATCATTTACGACCTGGTTATAAAAATACCCTTTGCATTCTATTAACAACCCCATGCTTATTCATGATTGCCCTAACAATTATCACAGGTTTGCTTCTTGATTTTAAGTGATCTTCATACTCATAATAGGGTATATATATATTCCCACATCCCACTTCAGATCGATTTTCACATCCCTTTTCACGTAAAGTTTGTGTTATTCAGGTATATCTACGTGATATTGTAGTTATTCATGTTTCGGAATATTAAATAATCCTGAAAGGGATGATTCTTGAAAACCTTGGGAGATCTCAAACAGTATTAAACAAACGTACATTTACCACTCTGAGATCTTATCAAAACACACACAACAGCTCACGCACCAATACACTTGTTGCGTGCGGACGTCTTCGATGCTGCTGTATCTTCTTAGCTTCACAAAATTTCCTTCGCTTCACCTTTGTCCTCGAATGGCATGATCTTTGAGATCAACAGTATTAACAACGTATGTGGGAATATGTGGGAACCGGATCTGAAAGTGGATGTGGGATAATCTGAAGTAGGATAACAATTTCTTATATTTGAATCAGATCTGAAGTGAGATAAATATTTATAAGGTATTTATCATTGGATGAAATCTAAATATGATTTAGCTGTTATGTCAAAAATACTGGACTCCGGGTGAAACAATCAATTATTAAATTGTAATTTTTTGTTTAGTTAGAATTAAATAATAAGTTTTAATAAATGACTATTGTTTTAAAAAATTGCTATAGGTAATAAAGCATCAACAAAAACAATACAGCGGTGGGTACAAAGCAGTGTACAAAAGAACGTAAACAGTGAATTATGGTCCTTGTAGCTTTAAAAAAAAGTCTCATTACCTATTTTAATAAGTGGGGAAATGATTCCACAGCATCAGACCCCCGTCATTCACTCGTCGCGCCGCGTCGTGCAACTCAGTCTTCTCCCTCCCCGCAAAGCCTCCTACCACCCCCCCCCCACTTGCACTTTCGGCTCTCTCGCGGGCAGACGGTGGCTCGTAAGAGCAAAATGCCCGTGGGAGCAGGTGTTATGCAGGTCTGCTAAAAGTATACAGCTTCCAAACGGCCAGGATGTCAGGAAGTTAAACTAGCACACTAATTTAAAACACTCTATTTTTTACAGAAGTGTATTAACTAAAAAAATGTAATGTTTTGAGTGAACTATAAATAAATATATTGATTTTTCTGTAAAGATACTTCATCACAGGACTGAGAGCACGGGTCTTCCCACGCACAATTGGCGAAACGCTATTCGCGATGCTAAGAAGATATCAGTTCAATACCCTGATAGGAAGCTTTGAAGTAGAAGCACGTCACACTATCTGCCAATTTAACCTTGAGTGATTGTAATATTCTTGTCACGCTATACTTTTATCTGAAGTTTTTTCCAGACCGATAAAGGAACATCTTAAGTTGGCCTTGCGGGATTTTAGACACAGAATATTTGTTTTATTATCCAATTATCCTACCACACGTTAAAATTACTACCTAATTAATTACGCCTACCACCGTAGTATGTACCACCTGTGTAGTAACACATTTATAATATTATTATAAATAAAATTATGTTGCCTTTTTCCATTTATTACCTCTAAAACGTCCGTTAATGGAAGATAATAGATTACATAATTCGTAGTCCAAAAAAGCAAGATTCTTAACGTCATTTAAATTGAGGTGCCAGGTTTGAACCCCTTAAGAAGCACATGTTTGTCGCTAGATAACCGGCTTGACCGGATGACGTCTCTACCTGGAAGAGAGTTTTAAAGGACGTAACGAGTCATTTTTAGAGGCTTTCTTTGAAAAAAATTGCAGCTGAAGGAATATTACAGTCAAGAAATTGCCGCTTTAACACAATTGTTCCGACCCGCCCGAACAGACATACTGTACTGTTCCGCTTTAACACAATTGTATTTCTGTCCATAGACCTGGGCAATCTCCTATACGTTTCATTTCAAATGCTTTCAAAAGAATTTACAAGCACTGAGAGTATGGTATTTTTCTGGCAAATTCCTGGCCGGTAGTCAAAATTGTGACAATGGAGAAAGGAATTTCAACAAAAAAACTAGTGGTGCTAAAAAATGGTACAGACTTCCCCATATAATTTTTTTTATTTCCTTTGGTCTCGGCCACCTATTCAGACGTGCCCCATCCTCTTGCCAGCTGACATCTATAGCCACCTTAAGTACATTTGTTTTTAATTTCCTTAATTTTTCAGTTTCCTAATAGAATAATCGAAAAACTACTTACAATCCATCTTAAATTACAATTTTCTTCGCAAAAATTAATAGCAATTTCTAAGAACATTGCGCTTAAACGCTTCTGTAAATTCAAAATTTGAAGCTCTTTTACGCACCAAATTTTTTACTATTCGAAACAATGATTTGAAGTCATTTTAAGTACTTTAACTGACAAATACAAGAGTGTTTACAAATTGCTGGAAATATGCACATCAACGCCCTTGAGAAAACTTTCACAAAATTAACATTTGTGTAGTTTGTGAAAACACCTCGATAGTAACTTTACATCAAAAAGAGTGGAATTAGCACTATCCGTTCAAAATGTTTGAAGAAAAAATATGGAGTCATTTTTGAAAAAATGGCTTTTGAGCGTTTCTGAACATGCAGAATTGTGAACTAGTTTTCACAGAAAAAGATTTTGATTTCAAGCAACTATATCTGGCTTTATCTAAAGCACATGTATTGATAAATACAGAAATGTGTACAAATTGGCGCTAATATAATGTTAACAACATGAAAGACAAGTCAAAAACTTCCTTTTGTATTTAAAAAAACGTGATAAAAGAACGATTGTGTCATTTTATCGAGTACATTTTGCACTATACTTATCAAAAGTTTAAAAAAAAATTGCAGCCGTTTTTAAAAAATATGTTTTTTGTATTTTTTAAATTGTACATATTGCACGTAATATTGGGCGTAAACTACTGCAATTTTCCAAAAAAATATACATGATCTTAATGAAAGAACTTACTTCAGAGAACAATATTTATTTGAAGGAAAAATCGCTATCATCAATTTTGTAGATCTATGAAAACACCGAAAAAGTTCACACTTTCGAAATTTTTGAAAATTTAGAGTTAATTTTTAAAAGTTAATCGAGCCTATGTCATTTTTATAAGTATATGTTACTCCATTCTTACAAGAAATTTAAAGAAAATATTTGGAGCTGTTTTTGAGAAAATTGTGAAAATGTGCCAGGGGCTTCATTGAAAGTACCCCAAATTTTAAAGAATGATTTTCAAAACCTCAAAGTTTCAACACGAGTCAGATGAACAAGGGTTTCTTCAATTTGGAAAAATCCTAGGCATGGTGTAGACATTTGTAGACACCAGGCGGACGGTCGGACGGGCGAATTGATCCGCGGACAGACGGAGGTTTAGAAAAGAACACTTTTTTGGTATCAGGGGACCCCAAAACAGGAATTTCCGTTAAAATCTCGAAATCGATTTTTACGCAGCATAACTTTCTCTCTACTACGTACATTAATTACTCCTCATATACGTACAAATATGGGAAATTAAAAACTATAAAAATGTTGTGAGCCTTAAATACAATCTCGGTATTAAAAAAATATGTCAACTACAACAAACTACATCATTTCACTAAAATAGGGAAATATTCATTTTGGGGTACTTTTGTAGTAGGTCGTTTTTATGATTCTGCGGTGTATTCATCGCCCACACATCTCAGCTTTCGTTATTTCCCGATCTTCACGGGTTCGCGGTGCATTCCGTCCCGTTTCTCCTGAATTTCGTCTTACGTTGCTGGGACGGGACGCCCCCCCCCCTCGATAGCCAGTGGCTTTCCGGCCAGTTTAAGGTGTTTTTTTTTATCAGTGCGCACATTAGGCTCTTCGCGGTTGCGTATAGCCAGTTCGTGGGGAGAATAGCGAGTGTGGGAATGCTGATGTGTTGTCGGCATTATGAAAGAAAGAAATGATTGAACTCACCTTTGTCAACTTTCATTTATTCAGAGAGGTATCTTGCGACGACTTTGCTGTCGTATGTCTACAAACGTACACAATAAATACAAAATTTTGTAAATAATGAGCAAAAAGTAATAACAATATACCTAATAGATCACCAAACATAGCAATAAATAGAGCACCGATGTGTGGTGTGGGAAAGAAGGAGATTTGAAAGGCGACGCAAGGTGGGAGACGGAGCCATACCATGCATAATGTGAGATTGCACGCACTCCGGATGCAACGCGTAATTCGACTCAGGATTCCCAAGCCTCCGTGTCTCCAGCTTGGCCAGGAATGCAAGGACGAGGGTCCGAAGGGTTCTACCACGCCACAACATCCTGCGTCCATGCGTCACGCTGGATCCGAGCAGACACAGAAACAGAGTAGAGCATTCACGGTGAACGCAGAGGATATAGAATTAAAAAATCACATACTAGGAGCCCACGATGCTTTGAATAGCTTTGAGACAGCGTTGGCACACCTCAGGTCCCCTCCTCCCCCTCCTCAAAAAAACTCCCCAGAAGTGGCCTAACGTGAAGAACAGTCGGACGTGCGTGCTTACTACATGTATAATGTAGGATATATTGATAATGCATCATGTCACGCATTATTATACAAATGGGAAACTATAATGTTCATTATTCGAAATAATATTAATAATTTAAGAAAAAATAAACGATGGCACATTGTCTTACCATAATTTCGAACAACAAGTTAATCTCGTATTCTTTGTGGTTTGTAAAACCTATGGTAGTTCCTTTCTGAATGGAATATTGAATATGGAACATTGTAAGAGCCATCAGACTATAAATTAGAGCAAATCGTTTTCAAAACTTGAAATTAGGGGGAAAAATCAACAATGTTTTACATAGGAGATGAAGTTGTTAACTTGAATTTAATTAAGAATAGACACACACTCTTTGTTTAAACGGTTTTGTAACATTTAAGATAACACATTTCCAATGTGTAAATCTTACAAAAAATATATCTATAATTATTTTGTCGTGTACGTACCCGAAGACTATGGCTGTATAGTTTCTTAACATTCCAAACAGAGAATGTAAAATCACCTTAAAATACAATCATTTTATTGTAAAATTGACAAACCACTCAAGGTGCTTAACAGCCGCCTCTTATACGAAGCATCTAATGAATTCGAAACTGTCAATTTATCTCAAGATCGATATTCCACAATCTTCTTGATCTGAGATTCTCAATCACAGTAAAACCCACGTGGTGACACTTCCAAAGCGTGCGTTTGCGTCAGCCATGTGATAGGAGATGCCGCTCACTATAAAAGCTCGCTTCACAAAGCATTCGACACCTTGAAGAAGCAGAGGACACAATGCTGAAGCTCATCTCTTTCCTGTGCCTGGTGGCTTACGCCCTCGGTGAGTTCACGGATTTAGGTTTAAGAAGTATAAAAAGAATACTAACCATTATTCGGAACCATTGACTTTCTCATACTTGCTCAAACTTGAGTGTAACTAAACATTTCTTTTAAGTTAATGATGTATTTTTTCATATTCGCACAGAAATTCAATTAAAATTGCAAAATTTGGCAATGACTGTTTTCCTGTAAATTATTGCATTCACTAGACGCCAAATTTCAAATGCGAGAAAAATGTGCAACTAGCAAAGTAATGGTAGCTGTAATTTTGAATTAAATATTTTTTATGAGATGTTAAAAAATACATCAAAGTTCTTCACAGACTTCATAACAATGTATAAATTGCTCCCTCGTTAGCACTAAGCTAGAATACTCACTTTTCATTCTGTGCTCTCAGGTTTATTGGCCGAATGAAAGCAAGAAATACTGACGTTTTTAAAACCGTTTATGGCGATATCTATGAAAAATCCTCTCTCATTGCATGCCACTATCATAGTAATATTCCAGACACGCATCATATTGCCCATCGCTTGGATGCATTAATTCCTTTACAATAAATCTAAAAATTTTGAGGAACTAAACATTTCTGAAAAATTAAAATAGTCTATTACATAAAAATCAATGAATTTTAATTCTAAATGTCACAACTCTCTCGTCCATTTTTTTCTTATCAAAGTAGTGATGGTACAATAGCACACGCATTGTCGCTTATTTTCAACTTTTTCAATTTTCAAAACATTTTTAAAAGCTCAACGAAAATTAGTCCAACGCCATTTTTAAGCATCCTTTGTTCTGTTCGTGGAAAATGAAATCCGTATGTTGTTGACCAGGTAGCTAACGCTGTACCCCAGGCTTGGGCCGAGTTTAAGGGGTAAGATAGACAAGTGGTGAACATGGCAAGTTCCCTTCCTTGTGGCTAACAAATTCTGGTTGCCTGAGCTTTTATTCGATGCATAGTTGCGTTTCCTTCTAAACATGGAAATATAGGTGATTTTAAAGGAAATATACAACTATTTTCGTCCTGACAGGGAATCGAACCCCAGATTACGCTACTACGCTGGCCATGAGCCATCTTTGAGACTTTCAAGAAAATTTGGAGCTAATATCGAGAAAATTGCCAATTTTTAAGACCCGGTTTTTAAAACCGATTTTCTTAAAGACAAATATTTATAACCAACGTTGGAGTTTTGAAACGAGACTTTTTGTAATTTTCCTACAATTTTTGAAAATACAGACATTTTGCCTTAAATCAGACCATGACAATATTTTTTTCATTCTTTGTTACATACAAGAAGAAAATGTACAGAAACAATTTGGAGCAAAATTTTTAAAAAATGTTAAAATGGTATAAAAATGAATGTAATATTAACGTACAATCGGGTAAATACAAACGTCAAGTTGAGCAAGTCATAAATAACAATATTTAGTTAACCTTGAGTTACGAAATAAAGGAGCCAGAAGAAAAACAATTCAAATTAATTCATTGTTTAACATAATTATGAACGGCGCAACCACAAGTTCGCTTCCCGGCCTGAGGCAAAGTTATATTGTGCATTTCCTTACAAAAGCGGCAGTATTTGTTGCTGTGTGACGATAAAAAACCCACCCTAAGATTAAGAAAACACGTATATACGGTAGAGGGATGTTTCCGTGCTAATCACACGAACTCCTTATCTCATGGCCGAGAGCAAGGCCACCGCTGGTCGGCCAAGGCCCGTAGCGCGCTGTCGAGCCAATGGACATTATGATGATAATACGGCACCGGAGGAATTCAAGTCTGCCTCCGCACGTACTATGCGCGCTCGTATTCTTGATCCTCCAGCTGTCACTGAGACCGGCACTGCACTGCAGGCCTGGCAGAAAATACGAACTCCACTCGGAACGTCACGGCTCAGTCGCAGTGATGCCAACCTTCTCCCTTTACAACCTCTTACCCGGACTTTCAGTTTTCTCCCTCTTCTGAACGACCTGGCTTTCTTGTTGTTGCTAAATATTTTTATAAGTATTAATTATTTTTTTGAATTAAAAAACTGCTTTGTTTCTCATTGCTATCTAGTCGAAGTCGCCCTATTACTCTGATTGTTCATTCCATGAGATTGACAACCCTGCATTGCCGTGATGTCCGCCTCTTCCCGCACCCCGCGCAGTGGAGAATCAAGAAAAAGTGCACGACTAATACTTATTTGCACTGTGTATACCTTCAGATTCCAAAGGCCGCTTCACGGAATACTCGATCATGTCAATGTGCTTGTCACGTCAACCGGCTTCTCCAGCCGAGAGCTCGTCCCATCCGCGAGGTTCACTCTTAGAGAAAGAGCTCGCTGTTACTTCCCCCATAACATATTATTATTGACTAATAAACATGTCTCGTTTGTCTCCAGCGGGCACCACCCGCGATGTGGCCCCCCGCCTGGACGGGCGCATTGTCGGAGGCAGCTCAACCAGCATCGGCAACTACCCCTACCAGGTAACCTCCATTCTCAGGCTTCTCCTTAGCATACGTTCCAAATGCTCCACTTCATTAACACACTTTAAAACATCTGCAACTATAACCAAAAGATTCAAATCAAGCCGTTCCATTTGGCGCGGATTTTATCGTAAGAGTTCATATACTTACCGAATTGCTATTCCTACTTTGCAGATCTCCTGCAGTATTCAAGCAGCCACATCTGCGTGGCTGGTCCAATCATCAGCTCTCAGTGGGTCCTGACGCTGCCCACTGCATGGTCTAGTGAGTATCGTTCATACGTGCTACAGCTGTTGGAGTAAATAGGATCAAAGAGCAAGTATAAAGGCGTGTTTGTTCTGCGCAGCTCCAACTTCGGTACACTGTGCGCGCCGAACTAGCACTCGCACTCCGAGAGCACAGCTTCTAGCAGCGTGTCAGCGTTGTCCGCCACTCCAGCTACAACTCCCGCACTACGATACGACAATCGCCGTCATCCGCGTAAGTTACTTTCATATCGCAACCCTACCCGCGCATTGATATTTCGTGGTGTGAGTTGTAAGAGAAACATTAGACATATTTTCTTTCAGCGGATAAAATTAATTGTCCTTAGAATTCTAAAACATTTTTTGTTCACCTAAGCTAAAGTTCGACTCCATTGGCTCCAGTAGAGGAACGCAAGCACGGCTTGGGAAGACACAAACTATCCTATAAATACAAAATGTGTGGTTTGTAGATCTCCGGCTCCCTTCACTCTGGCAGAGCAACGTTAAGGTCGTCGGCCTCGCACCTCTGCGCCCCGCCTCTGGCGCCTCGCCGGCGTCGTCACCGGCTGGGCCACCACCCGTAAGTGCCGCCCCACTACTTGCTCGTGCTCTGGAAGGGGTGGTTCGGAGGCAACGAGTCTGTTTCACAGGAGGAGGGCTTCTGCTGCCAACACCCTGCAGTACCGTGATATGCCGTGCCCCATCGTGGTCCAACTCCCGCCTGCAACTCCTACTACGGCTCTGGCTCCATCCGCCCGCATGGTGTGTGCCGGCTAACACGCTGGAGGCGCGGACGCTGTCAGGTACTCTGGCGGCCCCTGTGTCTGGAGGAGTGCAGGTGGGCAATGTGTCCTGGGGCTATGGCTGCGCCCGACCCAAACTACCCTGCGTCTACTTCCAGCGTTGCCAACCTTGCTCCTGGAACGCTCCAACACCGGTGTCTTAAACGGACTGCAGTTGGATCCTACTCGACACCCCACTCTCTCATTTTGAGCATTTTGCTTTCAAAAGTGCATAATAAAAAAATATTCTAAATTTGTTGATCTTATTCTACCCGTTTCCTATCTATAATTCTCACTCATACCTCTGCTATTTCCGAAATGAATTCCATTTTTAGCTTTTGTAAACAAAATATTTTTAATATTAAGAATGAGAACATATTTTTGAAGGATATCATAATATGTAACTTGTATTTTAGCAAAAGTTCATATAAAGGAAAGATTAATTTCTATTACATAAACAAGATTTAGACAACTGGCGTTAAAATATTATATATAGTTTGTTGTATATTTTCTGTTACGTGAAGTTGTAATAATAATATTACCACTGCCTACTGTTCTTTTAGCTACCTCCTGAAAAACTGTTTTCACCTCAGTCACAAGCAAAATGTACTATAAATATTTCTTTACATTAAATTTTAACATTAAATTATGTTTTAAAACGATTTTGGTATACGGAATAAATTATGCTTAATATTATTAAATGATTCAACCATTAAAGTTCTTTAGATGCAGCAGTTAGTAGTTCCAAAGCAGTAAGGTGACAAAAGGATATTGTACTAATTTAGAAGAACAATAAACACATCTAGAAAATTCCGTTCACTGTTCTGTGAGCCATACGTGGTTCACAAAACGTAACATGTGTCGATGGTTTTGTGCGTCCATGAACCACATGTAGGTCACACTTCTATGGAAAATATTTCCGTGAAACGTAACTGCAAAAATTTGGGATTGGATTTGCTAGGACGGGCATAGAAATTTTAAAGTACATTAGGATGTACGGAAAAATATTTTTAATTTTTGGTATATTACAATAATATTAAAGCTGTAAAGACGTTTTGGCAAGCGGAAATATTTTAATGTTTTTAGAAAATAAATTGTGAACGTGTTTAAAACTGTGAACGTAACAGAACAACGGTACAAGCACCGACGTGGGGTTAAGGAATAGTACAAACAAGTATGTAAATGAACAGAAGCAAACATGTTTGAGGGTTGGTAACGTGACTGGCCCTGGTAGTCCTTCAGGACTCAAAAACGGACGCTAACTAGCACGAGACATTCCGTCATTCTGTAGCACCACTAGATATATTCCAATTTAAAGTGTCACTTCCAGGTCAGGATCTGGAAGGAGAGGGAGGCATTGTGGTCCATTCGGGGACTCCAAATCAAAAATTTAAGTCGAAATGAAGCTCCCGATTGCATGAGGAATATAGTGGTGCTACAGAATGGCATAGACTATCTCTAAACTATGTTTAATACAGTTGACTCTTACTGGTAAGTTACAATTGGCTGTTATTCAAAACTATGTTAGTTTTCAATCAAGATTGTCCTGTATTTAATCTTCAAATACTTAGCAACGGTTATTTTTAAATTGAAATTAAATAGAAAATTGTTTGCAGAATACACTTATGTTGATAATTTTCATAATCGTTGAATTGGTTACTAATATTCAATTGTTATTAATTTTGTAGTTCTTGTTTTGCAATTAAAATATATTGTAACCATTGATAATACCCGAAGAGAGAAAACAGTTTTAAGAGACATTGAACTAATAAATGTAAAATCGAAAACGAATGAATTCAAAAAACACTTGAAACTATTTATAAGATATCGAAGATTTTTAGGACTTAATATTTTTACTACAGAATAATGATTTAATTTCATTTTAAAAAGATATAATTGTGTTGATGTCGTAGGTAGTCTAGATAAAATTGATTGCGAATTGATCACTTACGAAGAATAATATATTATTACCTGCGCTCCAAACCTAACAAAATGAAGAAAGAGTTGGCAAATGGTAAATGTGTATCAATTCTTCAGTCCAATACATTCCGAATATCGCAGATCGAATATCAAATTCTCTTTGAATATCATAGGTCGGTTTGAAACCTTTGGGTTCAGAATTTAACGGTATTGTCAGACAGCCGTCAACACCATATTGTAAATTTAGTTCAACCTTAGGCTGCCTCAAGAGTAGAGCCCTACACGGTCAGTCAGGTTAAAGGTAGCAATCGATATGAGGTGATTCGATTGGCGAAATTCGATGAAGATGGAGCCAAAATTGTGCACGCTATAGCGTCAGCACTGCCGATCTTCTGCGCAAGCGCATATGCACTATAGTGGTGCGAAACTTGAACTGCGCATGCGCAGACGATCGATAGGGCTTTAAGGTTCGAGGGCGCACAAACTCCCTAATGTCGAGGGCTATGATAGTTATGTAAAAACAACTTTTGTACATTAAAAAATCCAATTTGTATAGTGCATAGCATTACATATTTTTAGAGTTTTTATAATTACTTAATATTTAGATAACATTGCTAGAATGATACATATTTTGATATTTTCACAGCAAATTTTCTAAAAAATGTAATTATTAATTACTTTATTGATGTAGTTATTGCTTTTTACTAGTAAGAGCAGTAACAATAATAAGAAGAAGAATAGTAATAATAATAATAATAATAATAACAATAAATGAGAAGTGATTAACAATAGTTACTTTTCATTAGGAACTGACTATAATTCTTGTAAGATATTGAAATTTTGGCCTGGATATTTGCCCAAGATAAAAACCTTCTTCAAACAGTCAGACCGGCAAGACCTTGATGGTCAGACATTGAAGAAATATCGTCACTGGAAGAAATAGAAAATTTACATTTGCGCCAATAACATCTGTGTTGGCGTAAACGTCGTTTTTCCAATACAAATCAAGTTTGAAAAGCAACAGAGAATCATTTCTGTTTTTAAACTTTAAAATTAAGACTTTTCTACACTATAATGGAAAAAATTAAGTGGCTTACAGAAACAGTTCCAGTCCATTACTCAGGTGATTTTTGCCATAATTTGCATTCTTTTGGTCGACTATAAGTTACATAAGTTTCAGTGATAATTATAATGGATGAAAATAACAAGTTATATTTTCATAATTTTTATCACACTTTGTACAAGATAACAGTCCGATGTATTGATGTGTTACCGTGCGTGTTCTTTTTGTGACATTGGGTGATTAGTATACATTTGTTACGTCAATTTGTGTCGTGTAATTTTCCGTCAGCCATAAACCTGAGATTTCTAAATATATATAACTGATAATACTAATCATTACAAATGTAATTGTATACAACTAATAATACAACTAATCATACAAATTTAATTGTATGTATTGCGAAATATCATTAAAAGCGCTCAGAAATTACTGTAAATTCCATTTTATGGCGATTTTTAAAAAGAACAAGTCAGTGAAAATTATTCACATTTGTAAAAGCAGCTTGCAAGTGTCTAGACACCGGTGTTGGAGCTGATCCAGGAGCGCAGGTTGGCAACGCTGGAGTAGACGCCGGGGTAGTTGGGTGCTGGGCAGCCATAGCCCCAGGACACAATGGCCTGCACGCTGCAACCTCCAGACACCAAGGGGGCCGCCAGAGTCGGCCCTGGCAGGCGTCGCCGGCTCCAGCGGTGTGCCGGCACACACCATGCGGGCGGTGATGGAAGCCAGAGCCGTAGTGGAGTTGCAAGGCGGAGTTGGACACGATGGGCACGGTCACGTACTGCAGGGTGTTGGCAGCAGAGCTCCCTCTGCGAAAGACTCGCGTTAGCCCATCCTCGAGTCGTAGTCGTTTTTGTTGGCTTCCATTCAGCAGACAACAGATGATGATGGCTAAGCCATCGAAGCTGCTCTTATACTTAAATTACGAAATGTTTGGCATGGACAACGTTTATAATTATTTCATGAAAAATACCAACGATAACGCACCACAACACCTATATTCCCATTCCCATCCATTTTCGTCTCCATGTTTCGGTCGCACAGCAATTTAAAAGGATATGGATCCAATCTTCCCAATCACAGCAAAGCACGAAGATGCCATTACCATTCGCGTCTTTAAATCTACGTTGTATTCACTCCGACCCTGAACTAAATGTGTTAAGTGGGACAATAAGTATTTTACAGAACAATTTGCTTATTGCTGGTAAAAGACTAATACCACGATAATGTTCTGGCCAGTTCGTATCACCTTTATTCTTACTAGTAGGAGGATAGCTGTCTTCCCCGTTTCTGAATACGATTCGGTATCAGAAATGCTATTAAACAAATTTAGAATACTCTCTGGATCTAAGTTCCACAATTCCGAAATATTGTTTTTCGGAATGCTGTCAGCGCCACTTGCTTTCTTACTATTCGTGGCTAGAATAGCTCTATTGACTTCTTTTAACGTTATTGGTTCGTCTAATTCAGTCACACTCCGATCGGTGAAAATATTTGTCCCTGTTTCAATGTCCGCTATTGCGAGCGTTCGTGAAAAATACTGCTCCCAAGCGTCTGCTGAAATTACATTTCTTGCATTTATTTTACTACACAGAGATCTTATAACTTCCCAACTTGATTTGCTCTGATCGTTCCTGAAAATTGTCTCTATTCTTTCAGACTCACTTTCCTGCCAAGATATCTTCGATTTCGTAATTGTGGCCTCATACTGTACGTAATACTAAATACCGATTTCTCGCTTCAAGCTTCCCACTCTTCTGAACTTCCTTACGGATAATATAGCTTCACGCCTGCTTCCACGACATGCCTGGCTAATCCATCCTCTAGTCAGTCCTCTAC
The DNA here is from genome assembly GCA_017312745.1 of Gryllus bimaculatus. Lineage (NCBI taxonomy): Eukaryota > Metazoa > Arthropoda > Insecta > Orthoptera > Gryllidae > Gryllus > Gryllus bimaculatus. The sequence continues at coordinate 404,086 of BOPP01000328.1, read as the reverse complement.
CTCCCTACCGCCATCTCCACGTGGAATTCCCGGAGCGGGAGGGCAGGCACTATAAATGCATTGTCTGCTGCTCGACCGGTCCCTCGCGCGCCCAACCAGCCGACGTAAAATCTTCAAATTCATGACGCTTTCCCTGCTTCCACACAAACAGTTTCCTTGCTATTGTTGGGTCTGTTGCTCTACCTCGCTTCACGGCTGGTTGCGGTTCAGTAGCATTTATTGCTAACTGAACGCATACGGACCAATGGTCGGATTCGGCCGGTAATTCGATCACGAAATCAATTATATACTCGTAGATTATTCTCTCCCGCGACGGTAAGGCATAATCTATTACATTACCCCCATTCGCACTAATAAACATGAGTGCACCTTCTGTCTTTAACCCACGGTGATAGAGCTGTTCGCTAGGTAGCCTTGGCTAAATCATGCTAGTCAACTGCCGCGGAACAATTCAATGTAAAAGTTTAACTTATAAAAGTTACCATAAGGCGTAGAAAAACACCGTATAAAACTCGATGTAATGGGTATCAATACACAATATCAATGGGTACTCGTGTAAAGTGTACGATACCCGTTCCTACCTCGCTCATATCACTCTCTTGTATTAATGCCCATCATTATATCATCGTTTCATAATGTACTATTACGTTATGACAAAAGAAAATGACCCATTTTATGTAATGTTTTTTTGTACTTTCATCGAATTTGTCTAATACGTCAATTTTTACCTTTTACCGTCATTTTAAAAGCATTTTTTGCTGATTTCAACGATTTTAATATAATTTCAATGGTACTTGCTTCAAATAATATTTATTACATACAACAAATGTTCTACACAGAATTTCGTAACAGCCTTTTCGATTTCTTTGCTAAGAAATATTAATGTCAGCCGTTGTATGTAATATAAGAATCGCTGACTCTTATCTAACTTATCACAATATATCATTGGATATATATCATTGGATTCGTCTTTTTACACTCGTCATGATAGCAAATATATACTTTTGTTTGAAAAAACAAATTTACCTAAAATATCTCGTAAAATACGCCTATCAGTGCAACTGTTGGTTTAGCTGATTTTGGGATAACTAAAGCCAGATTTGCTGGTGAAGAACACTCCAAACCGAACTGATTTTTATAACATTTTTATGTAATTTTTCTTTCCCTTTAGGGCATTTTATAAATATATTAAGAGCATTTAATTGATCATTTTTGGCGATGTTTTAGGTCATCAATATCTGCCCCATAGTCATTATCCGATCAGTACATTATCCAGTGTCCTTTCTAGAATCCCAAATAAAAACATTGTCAAATATTTTCCTGGAGCAATGAGCGGGGCTAAGTCACTTTTCAAAGAATGTTTTCCAGAATCACACTTATTATAATTGTTATGAGCTAAATGTATTATTGAAATTGAGTTAGTGCTAACTAGCGCACTGAGATAACTCAATATATACTTCTTACAGAGAACATGTGTGTGAAAGACACACACACACACACATGTAGATACACATATAACGTGCACTGGTACTTCTAGACAAACATATACACAACTATGTTTTGAAGAACTCTGTAGACGTGCAGCCTGGTAAACTACAGCTGCACGGGAGGCAGGCAAAAGGGATGAAGATGTCTCCCACACAAGGGGGCAAGAAGTTTTGGTGGGAGACGTTAATGTGCGTCCTCGCATAGAAGAGGGGCGTCTGACCAATCACGAGTCCATCAACATGAAACTGTGTACAGCGCGTAGCGCAGGAAACAGCAAAGTTTTAACTTAAGTGCCAGTAGTGATATTTATCACAGTTTGATTTGCTGCAATTACTGCACACTTTGAAATATAATTTGTCCGTTAGTTCTAAAATACAATTGTATCTTAATGGAACATTGGAAGGTCAGAAAGCACAAGAGTGAGTTTTACGTCGTACACTAACACGTTCTAACCCGACGGAGGTTACATTGTAACAGAGTTTTACTTCGGCTGACCTGACAGGCCTGGGGTTGAACTTATAAGGATGGGGATATACTTGGACCAAAAGAAATGGTTAGCTTGAAAGGTTTCAGAAAAATTCTGAAACAAATTTTCTTGTGACATCACACTTTGGCGTGGGCAGCTTGTTCTTAGAAATGGCACAACATACGTGCTATGACGAACACAGACATAGTTATTGTATAAGATATACAATACTTTGTTTTTGCCTGGGAGCGAACAGTGTGAGATAGTTTCATTACTAATCACTGATGGCATGATTGATGTGATAGTACAGTCAAACCTGTCGTAAACGGATCCTGCTAATAACGGAAAACTGCATCCAACGGAAAAATGTGGTGCGGTGGTACCATGCGATTGCTACATGAAATGCGTGTCATTTTAATAGCGATTAACTGAATCTGCCGAACATGGTGAAGATGGTCAGTCTTTATGCGTTTATTTTTATCTGGTAACCTGGCAGCAGCAGAAAGGGGAGAAGCCAACGAACAAGTAACCTTCAGAACCGCGAGAGGCGCTCAGCGCGATCGCCTAAACTTCTATTCAAAGAATGTCCCTTTAAGGTCATTAGTTGAGAAGAGGAGGTAAGGTCATCCAATTGGTAGCTTCAATACCAAAAATTTAAGTCGTAACGAAGTTCACGATTTCGCAAGTCCTGTTGCCACAAGACCAGATTTCTAAGCATGTATATAGCGCATCGCGTTGGTGTAGTGATTACCAGGTTATTAAAGTCATAAATTCATATTTAATCAGGATATAAAGCTGTCAGATACGCGGCAAATAGTCTCACCGATGTATCATCAGAGATAAACACATATGTAGTTACATATCCTTACCAACCTCTAACAGAAATTAATGTGAAAAAATGATTTTAAATTTTCTTCCATTATCATGCATATCAAATGCATTGTGAGTGAAAATGTTCAAGTCCACGCAATAACTAAGATCCCAAAATAGGAAACTTACGCGGATACCAGCGATGTCGTAAGCCATGGATAGGTTGCTGTAGTTCATTTTTCTGCAGATTCTGTAGACGTGCTGAAAATGCTGTAGATTTTCTGCCACATTATAGATAGGGCCTCTTGAGTTTCGAGTGCTTGGTCCAGCACGCTTAGTATACGATGAAACAGGACTGCAGAAAACACCCACAAATTATTTCTTCCTTTCGTATTACGTGAGGATTGAAAATACGGATTTGTCGTAAGTAGTATGTAATTAAATAAGATTCCTTCTATCTCTATGATATAATTATATGCTTTTTCAACGTCGATTTTTTTTTTGTTATTTAAAGTCGCATCCCTTCTATGTTTTTAGCGACCACTACTGCATTAAACGGTATGATAACAGTGAGGATGGCACGATATGATTGTGATAGGGGGACTATGGCCGAGGCGGGATTGAAACCCGCGATCCTTCGGTCCGAGACCGCTACGCCATTACTGCCTTAACGATCTCGGCGATCCTCAACGTCAAAATTAAACAAAATGGGCAATATTCTTGTATAGTCTTAATTATTTGTTCTATGTGTGCTTTGTTTAAAGATTCCATTAATATACAGAGAAATAAAACCCCATTAAATAGAGTTGAAGTAATAAACAATTTTATAATAACACATACTTATGAGAAATCTTTATTTTCAATCCTTCAATCAAAGATATACAAAAACATATGATATGCGGAAAGATGGCAAGCAGAGTTCACGAAAACAACCACAACAGTTTTGTGACTAATTGGAATGTGTTTCGTCTTTTCAAATACTAAGGTAGGGAAGGGAGGGAAGGAAGGGAAGGGAAGGGAAGGGAAGGAAGGGAAGGAAAGGGAAGGGAAGGGAAGGGAAGGGAAGTGAAGCGGAAGGGAAGGGCAAGGGAAGGGAAGGGAAGGGAAGGGAGAGGGAAGGAAGGGAAGGGAAGGAAGGGAAGGGAAGGGAAGGAAGGGAAGGATAGGGAAAGGAAGGGAAGGGAAGGGAAAGGGAAGGGAAGGGAAGGGAAGGAAGGGAAGGGAAGGGAAGGGAAGGGAAGGGAAGGGAAGGGAGGGAAAGGGAAGGGAAGGGAAGGAAGGGAAGGGAAGGGGAAGGAAAGGGAAGGGAGGGAAGGAAGGGAAGGGAAAGGGAAGGGAATGGGGAAGGGAAGGGAAGGGAAGGGGAAGGGAATAAGGAAAGGGAAGGGAAAGGGAAAGGGAAAGGGAAGGGAAGGGAAGGGAAGGGAAGGGAGGGAAAAGGGAAGGGAAGGAAAGGGAAAGGGAAGGGAAAGGGAAAGGGAAGGGAAGGGAGGGAAGGGAAGGGAAGGAAAGGAAAGGAAAGGAAAGGAATAGGATAAGGCAAGGAAAGGAAAGGAAGGAAAGGAAGGAAAGGAAAGGAAAGGAAGAAAGAAAGGAAAGGTAAGAGGAAAGGAAAGGGAGGAAGAAAAGGAAAGGAAGGGAAGAGGAAACGAAGAGAAAGGGAGAAGGAAAGGAAGAAGGAAAGGAGAAGGAAAGGAAGGAAGGAGGAAGAAGGAAAGGAAAGAGAAAGGAAAGGAAAAGGAAGGAGGAAAGAAGGGAGAAAGGAAAGGAAAGGAAAGGAAAGGAAAGGGAAGAAAGAGGAAAGGAAAAGGATGAAAGGAAGGAAATAGGAAAGATGGAAAGCGACAAGGAAAGAGGATAGGAAAGGAAAGGAAAGGAAAAGGACACAGGAAGAATAAGAGGGAAGGAAAGGAAAGGAAACAGGAAAGGAAGGAGAAAGGAAAGGAAAGGAAAGGCAAAGGAGAAAAGGAAAAAGGAAAGAAAGGAAGGAAGGAGAAGGAAAGGCAAGGAAAGGAAAGGAAGGAAAGAAAGCGAAAGGAAAGGAAAGGAAGGAAGAGGAAAGAAACAGGAAAGGAAAGAAGGAGAAAGGAAGGAAAGGAAAGGAAAGAAAGGAAAGGAAGGAAAGGAAGAGGAAAGGAAAGAGGAAAGGAGAAAGGAAGGAAGGAAGGGAAGGGAAGGGAAGGGGAAGGGAAGGGAAGGGAAGGGAAGGGAAAGGGAGGAAAGGGTAAAGGAAAGGGAAGGAAAGGGAAGGAAAGGGAAGGAAAGGGAAGGAAAGGGAAGGAAAGGGAAGGAAAGGGAAGGAAAGGGAAGGAAAGGGAAGGAAAGGGAAGGAAAGGGAAGGAAAGGGAAGCGAAAAGGGAAGGAAGGGAAGGAAAGGGAAGGAAAGGAAGGAAAAGGGAAGGAAAGGGAAGTGAAAGGGAAGGAAAGGGAAGGAAAAGGGAAGGAAAGGGAAGGAAAGGGAAGGAAAGGGAAGGAAAGGGAAGGAAAGGGAGGCAAAGGGAAGGAAAGGGGAAGGAAAAGGGACGGAAAGGGAAAGCAACAGGGAAGGCAAGGGAAGGAAAGGGAAGGAAAGGGAAGGAAGGGAAGGAAAGGGAAGGAAAGGGAGAGGAAGGAAGGAAAGGGAAGGAAAGGGAAGGAAAGGGAAGGAAGGGAAGGAAAGGGAAGGAAAGGGAAAGGAAAGGGAAGGAAAAGGGAAGGAAAGGGAAGGAAGGAAGGAAGGAGGAAAAGGGAAGGAAAAGGAAGGAAAGGGAAGGAAAGGAAGGAAAGGGAGAGGAAGGGAAGGAAAAGGAAGGAAAGGGAAAGGAAAAGGGAAGGAAAGGGAAGGAAAGGGAAGGAAAGGGAAGGAAAAGGGAATGGAAAGGGAAAGAAAGGGAAGGAACCTATCCAGGGAAGGAAAGGGAAGGAAAGGGAAGGAAAGGGAAGGAAAGGGAAAGGAAAGGGAAGAAAGGGAAGGAAGGAAGGAAATGGGAACGGAAAGGGAAGGAAAGGGAAGGATAAGGAAGGGAGGAAAGGAAAGGAAAGGAAAGGAAAGGAAAGGAAAGGAAAGGAAAGGAAAGGAAAGGAAAGAATAGGAAGGAAAGGAAAGGAAAGGAAGGAAAGGCAAGGAAAGGAAAGGAAAGGGAAAGGAAGGAAAGGACAGGAAGGACAAGGAAAGAAAGGAAAGGAAGGAAAGGAAAGGAAAGGAAGGAAAGGAAAGGCAGGAAAGGAAAGGAAAGGAAAGGAAAGGAAAGGAAAGGAAATAGGAAAGGGAAAGGAAAGAAAGGAAAGGAAAGGAAAGGAAAGAAAGGAAAAGGAAAGGAAAGGAAAGGAAAGGAAAGCGAAAGGAAAGGAAAGGAAAGGAAAGGGGAAAGGAAAGGAAAGGAAAGGAAAGGAAAGGCAAAGGAAAAGGAAAGGAAAAGGAAAAGGAAAAGGAAAGGAAAGGAAAGGAAAGGAAAAGGAAAGGGAAGGGAAGGAAAGGGAAGGAAAGGAAAGGAAAGAAAGGAAGGAAAGGAAAGGAAAGAGGCAAGGAAAGGAAAGGAAAGGAAAGGAAAGGAAAGGAAAGAAAGGAAAGGAAAGGAAAGGAAAGGAAGGAAAGAAAGGAAAGAAAAGGAAAGGAAAGGAAAGGATAGGAAAGAAAGGAAAAGAAGGCGGGAAGGGAAGGAAGGGAAGGAAGGGGAAAGGGAAAGGGAAAGGGAAGGGAAGGGAAGGAAGGGAAGGGAAGGGAAGGGAGGGAGGGAAGGGGAAAGGAAGGGAAGGGAAGGGAAGGCAGGGAAGGGAAGGGAGGGAAGGAGGGGAAAGGGAGGGAGTGGAAGGGAAGGAAGGGAAGGGAAGGGAAGGGAAGGGAAGGGATAGGGAAGCGAAGAAGGGAAGGGAAGGGAAGAAAAGGGAGGGAAGAAATAGGAAGGGAAGAAAAGGGAAAGGGAAGGAAGGAAAGGAAAGGAAACTCATGGGAAAAAGAAAAAAAACATAAAAAAAAAAAAAAAAAAAAAAAAAAAAAAAAAAAAAAAAAAAAAAAAAAAAACAAAAAAAAAAAGTGGGGAGACAGGAAAGGAAAGGAAAGGAAAGGAAAGGAAGGAAGAAGGAAAGAAAGGAAGGAAGGAAAGGAAGGAAAGGAAAGGAAAGAAGGAATAGGAAAGGAAAGGAAAGGAAAGGAAAGGGAGGAAAGAGGGAAGGAAAGAAGGAAAAGGGAAGGAAAGGGAAGGAAAGGGGGAAAAGGAGAACAAAGGGAAGGAAAGGAAGGAAAGGGAGGAAAGGGAAGCGAAAAGGAAAGGGAAAGGAAGGGAAGGAAAGGGAAGGAAAGGG
>BOPP01000328.1:364377-391137 GCA_017312745.1 Gryllus bimaculatus | reverse complement strand
GCCATCGAAAGCTGCTTTTGAATTAAAAAACATTGTTGGCAATGACAACATCTTTAATTATATTAATTTAACTGACAAAAACACGTACATGTGCCAATTATCATGGAGGTTGGTCAAACGGTGTGGGTGTTCATCGATTTCAAACACACCAACATCCATTTTTTTCTCGAGACATTTTGTATGACAGTGAAAGTGTTTACTGATTAGGCCTTGGTATTTTTTAATTTCACTTCTTTTCTTATCTTTTTGATATGGACCTTCAACGTTAATCTTCTGCCCAAAGGAACCCTCTGGGATGAAGGCAGATTTGCCCACCGGTGACGTCCCTGTCTCGCGACCATGGGTTAAGGGGCCACATGTGGTTAGCACGTGTGGTTAGAACGTAGACATTCCCACGCCGTATTCCGGTCTTCTTATCCTGAGAAGTGAATTTTCTCATCGTCAAACAGCAACATATACTAGGACATTGCAAGGAAATCGCATAGTCTTCGCTCGACCGGGAATCGAACCCTGAGCCTCGTAGTGGAAAGCAAGCACTCTAACCAAGAGCTAGACACGAGCCATTTACACAACGAAACATTAGAAATGTTTAAGAAGTCAGAATTTGGCGTAATGAATGGAATTTTATAGTATTAAAGAATATACATTAAATCATATTTATTACTTTTTATAAAGAACAGGGAAATTGTTTATAATAATATAAACATTTGAATTTTTAATGTTTAACTTTACAAAGATACATTTTTTGAAAACCAATTAAAAATTTGAAATATTGCAGAACTGCTCCTCAAATTCAAATAAACAAATAAATGCATGGAATGTTTGGAATTAGTTCTATTTTATTAAATATTAACTATTGAATTCACGTCATATTGTTAGATGTAAAAAAATTAGTTAAATAAGCACTCAGAAGAGTCTAAACAATATTTGAAAAAATCCTCAAACAGCAATACTTGTTTTTCTTTTTTGCAACTAAACATAAAATTTTAAAATTGTACGTCACATATTTTTAGTAGAAGGTATATTTATTACAAAAGTCAAAGTTACGAGAAATTGCTTGTAAATAGTGAAGAGTAGTTAGTTTTTGAAGACTTGCCTTCATTAAAACTCTCCATTATCATATGCGTTGTCATCATCATCATCATCATCTCTGCCTATCTTCCTTGTTTTTAGTTTATTGCCATAGCAAATTGGAAAAGTTTTTTCAATGATGATTTCATGGATTTTGTTGATTGTAGAGGCATTTCTTCAATGCATTTACTCTACCTTTGTTGTAATCATTATACACAATAGCAGCGTCATACGTATGTATTAATTTTTACAACAGTGTGTGAGGCAAAATTTGTTTTAAAACAACGCTTCCATATCAAACTGTTTAGGCTTTCGTTAGTATTTTGAGTCCTGGCATGAACACATTTTTTGTCAAGTCTGTATTTGCCAGATTCATCTATACAAGTTAATTACTCTCATAATTGGTTCAGGAAGACTGTTTTCATGATTATGCTCTTTTCCAGACGATTTTGCATTTTGATATTTACACCAGATTCACCGCAAAGACCATGAATTGTTTTGTCATCAGAAGAAATGAGATGAGAGAATGTTCCCACATGGCCTTCTTCATTTTTCCGATATTCTGTATATTACTTCTTATGGCCGTACCATAGTAGGGTTAGATTCGTTTTTTTCTCTATTTAGTACCACTGTTTTGCCACACAGAGGTGCAGCATTTTCCTATCATTTTTGTTACACGTTTAGTCAATTTAGATCATATTCTCTCCTGAATGTGGCCTAGACATTCAAGATATTCAATTTTTCTTTCTGTACCACAGGGTATACATTCATAAACACTTTTGAAAGAACTGGAATCACCATCTCCTAGGTAACTAACATACCATTCTCAATAGTATTATTCTAGAGATCGGTTAAAAATATTTTTCATGGCTTCAGCTTCCATTCCTTCGCTTGAGCCACTATAGTTTTTGCAGAAAGATTTTTTGTTGCATTTTTTTATTCGTGTTCTTTGTATGTTCCCCTGACTGCACACTCAGGACATAATTTGCTCTCTACCTGGTCATCTAATACTTTTCCGGTGTGGAATGGAAATCACTGCCGAGACTCCAAATAGGGATTTATATTCTCTCCTCCCCCACATTCCATTACAGCAAACACTAAGATCTATAGTAGGAACATTGCCATTTTCTTGAACAGCTCTAGTTGCAGCATCTCTCATGTCTCTTCATCTCTTTAAAAGCATTCATTAGTACTCTTTTTGTGGCAGAAAATGTAGAGGAATATGGTGAAATATTTATTATTCCACAAAATTCATTTTCACTATTTCTGTCTGCCCCAATACACCTCAATCCATAACAAACCTCAAATTTAATTCATAATAGAAATTTGAAATTGTTGAACTTTTAAAAACATTATCACATTTACATTGTTCACAAGTTATAGGTTAACTACAAACTAAGCCCATTACTTTACCATTATCCACTAAACGAAGAATTTTTTTTTACAATTTACACAGCAACTAAATTTAACAATAGCTTCAGAAAGTATTTGCACAGACTATCATTCTACAACCCCCATCAACATCAATTCCATTTGCATTATATCAACCTCCACCTGGTTTTCGTATTGATGCACTAGACGGAGTTAACCGTATCAGAAATATACGTTTCGAGATCACATTCTACATCTTAACCTCAATATGCATTCTTCGTGAAGGAATGTTAAACACTTTGGCTTTCTTCACTCTCTTATGCCAACTAGTCGCTCTACCCGTGATAATACTCCAATGAATTCATCATATACACTAACTATTTTGTCACGATATTGTCAACACGTAAAGTTAGGTTCACGAGAAAATGAAAATAATATGTAAATACATGTTTCCAACGCGAAGAATGATTACAGCCTTATAAAATAGCAGATTTCCGTATACCTGTCCAACAGCTCCATGACCACGCCTTATAATGTGGCCGCTTGCCGGGATTTGGGAGAATGTACTAAAACCTGTAGGAAATAATATGAGGATGTCGGTCACATCTTTGATTTTAATTCGTTTGTCTTTAATATTACAATGAGAATGTCACTCGTTTATGACTTCTAGGCGCTTCTAGTGCTTCAGATTCTGTATTCCGATCGTCAATTGAAAGTTAGCAGGTAACACAAAACTGCATAGTTCATAATTTGCCGATTTGTTTGCCGTTTTTAAGATGTAGAAAAGAAAAATTTGCCACCGGGCATTTTGTCAAAAAAATCGGTGTTCTTGCTAACGTCAATGGAAGTTAGCAGTACCAATCGTCTAAATCTAGTAATGATGCAAGAATATACACAGAACTCTACTCCAAATTTGTTGCTTTTTATTTACAAATGATTAGTTAAGAAACCAATCTGATATCTCCATTATTTCCAAAAATATTAACAAACCACCAAAAATAAAAGCTACGTTCTTCTCGCAAGCGCCGTCGAAGAAGAAACGAGACGTTCCCTGTACACCGTCAGCTGTAACAATATATAATCTGCGCAAACATTTGACGTAAATAAGTGCTAAACATAATATGTAATAAAATAATTGCCGCGAACCGATTAGATTCAATTACCCGGGTTCGAATCATAGATTTCACCCTCTCACGAGAGCTCTGCGCCAGTTAAGAAGTCCGTTCCTCCTAAACGATCCGCCATAATAATTCATACTTTACACCATAATTTGACGCAAACAAGTACTAAATACAATCTGTAATAAAAACATTTGCTGCGGACCGGTTATCTTCAATTACCAGGGTTCGAATCTCAGAATTGCCCTCTTATGACTTCCTTGCGCAAATTGAGAAGCCCGTTCCTCCAAAAACCGACAGCAATAATGCATACTCTTCGTCAGAACCTGCCTTACAACAGAGCATAATATAAAATTTAATAAAATTTGACTTGAACTGGTTAGTAATAAAAATTAAGGTTCGAAATCCAAAAATGTACCTTTTGGTAGCCCGTTCCCTAAGGAAAAAACACCGTTCCTCCTAAACCATTAGCCTTAATCATTCATACTCTAAGTCGAAATTTGCAGTAAACAAGTGTTAAATCTGTAATGAAAACATTTCCACAAACATTTCCAGACCGGGTAGCTCCAATTTCCAGGTTTCGGATCTTAGAATGGCCCCCTTACGAGAGCCTTGCCAAAATTTCTCCTTCAAGCTTTTCGAACGGATAGTGCTAATTGCACTCTTTAATATGACATCAAGTTCATTTCGGGATTTTTTGTTTGTTTTTGTTTTTCAAAATTACACATTTTTTTGAAAGATCTCTTACGCCGTTAACACGAGAGAGGTATCGCGGGGTCTTTTGTGTCCTGTGTGCATTTTGCGAGTCAGAAGCGTTACATTTCATATACCGTTCACCAAATGCTTTATCTTTTTCCTGTTGCACTTCCTGGAAGAGCAAAATGGACCCCGCACACCCACTTCCGCCGGCAGCGCGCAGGGCAAGCAGCAGCGCTTGGAACACGGCTTGGATCTGCCTGCGCGAAGCGTATTGTCTAATTATTTGAGATTATGAATAATCTGAGTTACGAAAGGGAATGTCACCTCGAAATCCTCATTGTGCAAGAAAACAATGTATATGTAGGATTAATGCGACAGTACTTTTAGAGTCTTTCAATGAGCCTTGTTCACGAACACATGCAAAACAGATCACAAATTAGCTCAATACCCAAGCACCAATTCTGATTACAAAAATTAACAATTCATTGTTACTAAAGACGAATAATATGCGGAAGCAGAAATCTATGAAAAATGTGACATGCATGCTCTAGAAGTAAAGACAGGAAAACAAAAGTTTTTTTGTGCTAAACTAGTTTGCAGAAAACCAGTTGGTAAATATCATTGTGATTATTTGAGAAAACAATGTACTTCAGTGTGAAGTTGATATGATTTTTTTCAAATTTTAGGTATAATAATTAATTTATTAATATCTTTAATACCAATATAAACATCTTGAATTTCGTTCCCTTTCTAAGTTTATCTAATTGGTGCTAATCTATTTGAATACATTTTTTACTTATTGTTCTTTGAGAAAAAATAGAAAATGAAAACTGTATTGAATTTTGTGATATTTTTGTCTTTGAAATATTCAGAAAATTGTAAATGGAGTCAGTACATAAAATAAAATGTAAATTATAATTGTGTCCTTTAATTTTTTAAATGGTTCAATTTCACGTTTATTTATAATAGTACAGGGTGCGCCAGAGAAACTTACTTATTTGAAAGGTCAATAAAAGCAAAAGTACTTCAGTTATTGTTTTAAATTTTTTATTTGAGAATACAATATCTCAATTTTTTTTATGCCAGTCTTGAAAAATGACATCGGATAAAGTGCGACCTCCATTGCGCATACATGATGAAGTCGATTTTTGAAATTCGTATCCACCTCTTTGTAGCATATCAATCGTATGTGGCAATGGCGCGCGAATGTTGTTCTTGAGGTTGCTATTGGTCCGTGTCGATCGACATTAAACCAGGGATTTCAAAAAACCCCATAAAAAAGAATCGCATGGAGTCAAATCAGGAGAGCGTGCCGGCCATTGGAGATCGCCTCTGAAGAGATGAGGCGGTGGCGGAAATGTTGTCGCAACAAATTCATTGTGCTCCGTGCTGTGTGTTGCCTTGGCTCCATCTTGCCCTGAAATCACGCGTTCTAACGTTCATCTTCCGAGGGCTGTGGGAATGAAAAATTCCTCGGATGCATGTTGGCTGTAACGAGCTCCCATTACCGTAGAGACTGCCGCGTTCGTTTTTCTTCAAAAAAAATAAGGACCAATTATTTTCCCATTACCGACAGCGCACACCAGACGAGTACTCGCGTCACAATGTAAGTGCTGTCTGGTGAAGCTCACGCGATTACACCACCACCAATAACGCAGTTTTGCTTGGACGCAGCCGGAAATGTGAAGTGAACCTCCTCACTGACCAAAAAGGACCGCGTCTTCAGGCAGGTTGTCAATCAGCATTCACATTGCTTTTGACGGCGCCAACAAAATCGCGTTCAGTTAATTTCTTGCACAACGCCAGTTTGGGTTAGGGATGAATTGAAAGTCTTCATGCAGAATTCGTCGAAGAGTAGTGTCAGAAATTCCCATAGCAAGCTGCGTGTTTGCGAAGCCGACGCGGGGAAAACCCACAACTGACTGCCTCACTCTTTCTATATTTTTCCGGGGTTCTGATGGGTCCGTTCGAAGTCCATTTCTGGGTTTGCGACACTTCCACACTCCCGAAATGAGTTAACCCACGACAGAATCGAATTACGGCCAGGAAACGAGTCTGTGAGAGGAAATTTCAAAGTGAGCGCGGAAGGTTACGTGGCGTAGCAACAAGTGAGCGCACCGTTAGAAAAGAAGCCTCGATTCGAAGGCTCGCTGCTCTCTAGCCCACAGCATGATGGCAACGTGACTGTGGGAAGAGAAAAAACTTGGGAACTTCCCCCTTGCAAGATACGCCCCCTCTCGCCCTCTAACGCCCAGACTTCACCGCGCGGGAATTTTTTCAAATAAGTAAGTTTCTCTGGCGCAACCTGTACATTACGTTAATATTAACTTATAAATGATTGATCATTATTAAAATAAATAATTCCACACTTATTTCTTGCTAAATATACTATTATTATAAGTTAACTTAAAGGGTCAGAAATGACCTCGCTCTACCTCCAACGTAACTCCGGCAACCCACTTCTAGAGGGTTAATATGCACATTTCCAGTAATTTGTTAACACTATTGTATCTGTGAGATAAAATGTTTCAAAATACTTCTATTGAAGTTTTTCGAAGACTCAAAAAAATGTTTGTGATAAAGAGCTTTAAATTTTGAATTAACGGTAGCGTTAAAACGCCATTTTCTTATAAAGGGCCCCAAATTTTCAAAGAAAATTTCCATTTAGAACGAGGTTTTACCGTTCTTTAAAAATAATAAAATAATAGTTTCTTTGTACTATTAGAAAACCGAAACATTAAGAAAATGCCAAAAAATTGACTTTGAGCGGTGATAGATGGCAGCTGGCAAGATTATGTGGCAACCCCAATAGCTAGCCGAGACCAAAGGAAATAGAAAACACATACGAGAAAGTCTCTGCCATTCTATAGCACCACTAGTTTTTTCTTTGACTTGCGGCAATATCGGTGGTTTTCCATATACCTGTTCATACTCATTAATAACCGAGAGTGTGCAACTTCCTTTCAAGCCCTAATGTTTGGAAACTGCGATTTCTAGAAGTAGATAATAAGTGTTGGTCAGCAACTTACATTAACTATTCCTATAATATATTAAACAGTGTTCTTTGTAATTCAAATATTAGTAAAAATATTAAGGATGTTTTAGGAAAATGCAAATGAGGCAGCTCAATTGTCTGCATATTTGATAGGAAGGATAATGCTCCGAATGTCTTTTTTAGAATGTGAAATATCAAACGGAGAAGGACAATGTGGTGCATGGCAATTACGCCAGTCAACCGGAAATACAGTTGAATGTACTCTAAAAGATAAATCTGTACATGTGTGTCGCTGCTTAGAAGCTGCAAAGGCACAAGCAGTGGGTCCATTTTCGTATACAATGCTAAAAAGGAATCTTTGCCCGCTGAATTATTAGTCCAATATAAAGTCACTGCTCTAGCTACATTGAAAAAGTGTTCGGCTTATAAATAGTGATTCGTCATATAGGATATGATCTTTTCTGAGTTCATATTTTTTCGAACCACCAATTACATTGATATAGAAAGTTAATTGGTAAACCATATGACTACTTACGTCTAAATGCAACAGGAAACGTGGAGAAAATAATTCGCCATGAACATGATTCTCATTCGAAACAGCTATTTCTGTGTTTATCCGTGATGCATTGTGCAGTTGGGAAAATTTCCTCTTGGGGAAATAGTCTCAGAAGGCCAAAGAACAGTCACTATATTATCATGGCTAAAAAAAATGGATACAATTTGGAGCTCGCTTTCCAAAGGAAGTGGTGAGTACACAATTAACAACACACAGTTATTGTAATTTGTTCTTCAAAATAAGGCGATACATAAGACAACTAATATAGTTTTTTTAGGTTTTCGATTAGTCTAGGGCACTACTAACTAATTGTTCCTGGTCTTTCTATGGGTTTTTGATCATTGAACTGAATGCAGATTCCTGCATGAATGGTTTATGTGTCATTTTCGATTAGATCACTGATTTATCGAAAATTGCAAAATTTCAAAAGAATTGTTCGAAGTCTTACAAATTGAATAATTGTACAATTATGAAGATACATTTTTTTCCATAATTAAATATGTTCATCAAAAACAGATATTCAAATAGGATCGTGTTGAAGAAAAGAAACTATTCTGGGATTCGAACCCAGGTAATTAAAATCAACGGCTCCTCCGCATTTTTTTTATTGACGATTTTCTTTAGCACTTGTTTAAAGATTTTTCCATAGATTATGAATTGTTAAGGCTAATGGCTTATGCGGTACGACGTCGTTTCTTTGAGCATGGCGCTGCCAAGAGGGGTATTTCTGGAATTCGAAACAGGGTAAATGAAACTAACTGGTCCGTGGCTATTTTTGTTATTATTTATATTTAGCACTTATTTACTTCAATTGTTGGTGTGGAGTATGAATTGCTAAAACTGTCGTTTTTAAAGGTACATCCCTCTTCACTTCCGTAGGGCCTTCGTAAGAGGAACAGTTTTATGAACCCGGATAATTGAAACTAACCGGACGGAGTCAAATTTTTGTATTACAGTCTATATTTAGTACTTGTTTACGGCAAATTTCGGCTAGAGTATGAATGGCTAAGGCTGATGATTTATGAGGAACGGGATTCTTAACTTACCCAGAGCTCTCGTAAGAGGGCAAAATCTGGGATTCGAACCAGGGTAATTAAAACTCACTGATCTCTCTC
Organism: Gryllus bimaculatus; assembly: GCA_017312745.1. NCBI lineage: Eukaryota > Metazoa > Arthropoda > Insecta > Orthoptera > Gryllidae > Gryllus > Gryllus bimaculatus. Next base: position 382,212 of record BOPP01000328.1, on the reverse strand, counting down.
TCTCTCTCTCTCTCTCTCTCTCTCTTTCTCTCTCTCTCTCTCTGTCTGTCTCTCTCTGTCTCTGTCTGTCTCTCTCTGTCTCTGTCTCTCTCTGTCTCTCTCTCTGTCTCTGTCTCTCTCTGTCTCTATGTCTCTGTCTCTCTCTGTCTCTCTCTCTGTCCCTCTCTCTCTGACCCTCTCTCTCTCTGTCCCTCTCTCTCTGTCCCTCTCTCTCTGTCTCTCTGTCTCTCTCTGTCTCTCTCTGACCCTCTCTCTCTCTGTCCCTCTCTCTCTGTCCCTCTCTCTCTCTGTCCCTCTCTCTCTGTCCCTCTCTCTGTCCCTCTCTCTCTGTCCCTCTCTCTCTCTGTCCCTCTCTCTCTGTCCCTCTCTCTGTCTCTCTCTGTCTCTCTCTGTCTCTCTCTGTCTCTCTCTGTCTCTCTCTCTGTCTCTGTCTCTCTCTCTCCCTCTCTCCCTCTCTCTCTCCCTCTCTCCCTCTCTCTCTCTCAACCATAAACTTATGATTACTTGTCTTCCAGTTGTGACGATCGATTTAAACATTGTGACAATAATCGTTGGTGACGTACCGATAGTTGATTTTCAATACTTACCAACCCATTGACGTTGAGATGTACTGGATCCTATAACCACTCTATTAATTAACATTACTTTCTCAGTGTTTCCCGCTAGAGCGGATTTGTAAATGCTGCGCAAAGACCAGAGATCGCGGGATACTTGCTCTGTGGTGCTTTGTAGTTTTGGGTGTGAAATAGTTCCTCATGGAAGTTGTATCCCTGGGGACAATGTTCACACCCTTTAAGTTTACAAAGGGCGTAGTAATAAAATGAGTATCTGCTGCAAGCAGAATTTCTCCCCATGAGAATGTCCACTTTAAATCAGGGTAAGCGGTGAAATGTGAGAATATTTTCCATTATATTCTTCTCGAATAAAATATATAATTTTAACGCATAATTTATGATTCATTACAGGTTTAACAATTTGCAGAACACGAATGTGTGTGAATCCATTGCCTAGTTTGGAAAAGCGAGGAGTGAATTTGAAGTTATATATAGTAAATATCATTTTACAAACAGTTGAAGTGTGGTTGTCAGAGAAGTTGGTGATTAATTCTTTAAAGACTGGCAGAAAACATTACACATGCAGAATGTTCATAGAAAGGGGAACTACAAGATGATGTGCAACTTGATGTTGTTGGATATGTGTTAATGAAATATGTGAGTGTTTAGGATATGTTTGTGTAATGAAGGATGAGTAAATGAATGCAGTTTTTAAATAATCAAGTTAAGTTGCATGTGATTTAATTTTCGACATAACAGGCCTCAAAACCTTGGTAGACCCTATTTGATGACACCTTACGGTGTCTTCCTTTGGTGTTGTGTCAGTGAATTTAAGAAATTCTGGCAATGTTACTTTGTTCTGTGTTGTATTGCACACCAGAATTCACATTAAAGTGTAGCATGTATAAGTTAAAAAAGTTGACAGCCGTGATTTATTAGTACTATCATACACTGCAATGTTTTGATGAATTTGTAGTTCATCAAATATTAATCTTTGCTATATTTCAACAATTTTCAATTATGGAAATCCCTATCATTTTATTTTCTAATTGAAGAGAATTGTGGAACTTCCAGCAATCTGATGTTCTTTACGGAATATGAAATTCCTTTGTTCCTTCTTTCATTCCTTTAATAAATTAATGTAATGTTTTGAGTATTCAGAACGGTTTCTTCTGCTTAAATTTATATTTGTCAAGTGAAAATAGATTTCTTCCAGGGTTCAATTAAATGTAAGTAAAATCTGAACAAACATCGGGGCACATTTCCAAAATTTTTTACTGTTGGTTAAAAATACTCATAATATCTTCTTGATTGAATAAATCTTCAAGATTAGGCAAAATGAACCTTGACTAAAACTGTTAGTATAAGACATGCGGGCAAATGTGTGAACCGAAAGAATTGTTTTGTGTCTCTTAAAAACATCTCTTTGTATCAAATTTAATAAATTCATTTACTAATTTTAATTCTATTTGTTTTATTCATTTCCAGTTTTCAAATGTTGCAGGATTTATTTTTGCTTTCTTTCTACTTGCATTAAATCTGTAAACAACGCGACAACCTGGACATTGTTGCACTCACCGAAACGAAGAAGGAAGAAGTAGTTCATGGGCTTAAAAATGCCGTGCAGTGTTTTTTAAAGTCTAGTAACTTCTGAATCCGAGTGATGTCTCTACAAATATTTCCAATGCAGCCTAATAAGTCTGGACATTCTCATGGGAAGAACTTTTGCTTACAGCAGATACTCATCTTATTACTACGTCGTTTGTAAACTTAAAAGACGTGAACATTGTCCCCAGGGGCATAATTTTCATTGATGAGGCACTATTTCACACTTAAAACTACAAAGCACCACAGAGCCCACGTTCCGCGATCTGGACTATGCATGAGTATAGGTCTCGCCAAAGAAGTTTGGTAAACATTTCCATACTAAACGTCTGTTGGGGTAAGTGGAGAATTAAGCAAATAATATAATCTGCAGCCCACTGCCCCGCTTGCTCCACCATTCAAATCATGAGAAAAAATGTTATATTTATTGTGTCATATGTCAATCAAGTTACAAATAAAAGCGTAGTACAAGTAAAACTGTAATAAACAGTAAAAGTGATTCAGATTTATAAATACAGCTACTGCAAGTGGCATCAATGGCGGTGATGGCGCAGACCCAGGAACGCAGATTGGCAACGCTGGAGTAGACGCCGGGGTAGTTGGGTCGGGCGCAGCCATAGCGCCAGGACACGATGCCCACCTGCACACCTCCAGACACCAGGGGGCCGCCAGAGTCACCCTGGCAGGCGTCCTTCCCACCTGCGGGGTAACCGGCGCACAGCATGCGGGCGGAGATGGAGCCAGAGCCGTAGTAGGAGTTGCAGGCGGAGTTGGACACGATGGGCACGGTCACGTACTGCAGGGTGTTGGCAGCAGAGCCTTCCTCCTGCGAACAGACTCACGTTAGTCCTCCAAACACCCCTTCAGAGCACCAGCAAGTAGTAGGGTGGCACTTACAATGGTGGTGCCCCAGCCGGTGACGACCGCGGAGGCGCCAGAGGCGGGCGCAGATTTGGTAAGGTTGACTATCTGAGCGTTGGGGTCTAGCGTGATGTTTCTGGAGAGCTGCAAATTGAGTACCAAATGAACTATAGTGAAATGAATTGGACTAAGAAATAAAGTGTTTCTACGATTGGATATTCGTTTTCGTATTATTTATAATAGTTACGATTTTATAATTCTACTTGTAATTTTTTATGATTAGGCAAGACGTACACTGTAAAATCTGTCATCATAAAAGAAATACTGGGATATACATACTTGCAATTTTCTGAAGGCTTGATCACTAGGAGCAAAAATTAGGAAAGCATGTGAAAAAAATTAGAAAATTAGAACATGATTGTTTTTTTAACGTTTTGGAAAATCTACTTCCATTCTCAGGGATTTACAAAACTGAGAAAGAAGCAAAAACTATTACATAAAGATACCAAAAATCCTGTCAGATAAAATTAGGTTATCTAGATAACGTTGAACATACAAAAATTTTAAACGTACACGAATTTTATACGTCTTAATCCCCAATACCTTCCTACCAACCAACCATTTTAGATGTGCGAAAGAGTAAGAGGTAATTTCTGTTTTGTTAATAACAGCTTCACTATTTTAGATATTGTCAATGCTTTTCACGTGAGGAAGGTACAATATTACGCAAATCTAATAAATCTACGAATAAAATATTTGAACCTTTAATTGTGATGAGTTATTTATTTCATTACATCTTATTAATTTCTCTTTTATTGAACCAAAAATAAAAGAGATTGTGATGGAGAAGAAGTTAAGTGTGCGTTCAACTTTCGAAATTATTAGATAACACAATGTAATATAATTTTTGGAAGTCACGTAATGATATTTTTGAGCTGATTTCAACTCCACTTGTAGTTTTAACTTTCTTGCTACTGGTTACGCACTAAAGCGAAGGTATTGCAATACTGCGAAAACCCAGTGAATTTCATTATGAAAAGGATCATGAAACCAGATGGTACACAAAAGTTCATAGAAATATGTGTGAACCCCAGAAAGTAACATCAGTATTCATCTTGCTGGGAGGAAAGGTAGAGTTCGTTTCGTCAAAATTCTAATAAAGACCTTGAATTTGTATCTTGGCGATGACATTATGAAAGAATAATCAAATTATTCTTTCCTGTACTATGCATATATTGAAAAGATTGCTTCAAGATTCACCCAAGAAAGATATGCAAGTTTTACAGATTGCACAAAAATAAGATATTTCATCGGCGTTGTTGGTACGATGTCTTTTTGAAGAAACAATTTGAAGCAGTTGTGAAATAACTCTAAAGGCAATGGATTTGAGTAATGTGTTCTTACTACAAGTGGAGAACGATTTTGTTAACCTCCGTTAAACCTCCAAAATGTGGGTTAAATATATTTGCTCTTGTTGGTGCTAAGATTGATACACTATAAATTAGGAACATATGTCGGACTACAGCCTCAAGGAGAGTTTCATCTCAGTATTGTTGAATGTAATGTTAAGAGATAAGTGGAACGTATTTCTCGAACTAAGAGGAATGTAAGTTGACAACTGCTTCAGCAGCGTGAAACACGCTCAGAAGCTGTTGGGAGAAATTAAACTGACGTGGGGACGATGAGAAAGGGGCGAAGAGAGATTCCAAAAGAAACGCTCCTATACAAGAACAGATATTCCTCAGCGTTTACTGTTAGTAATAAATGCAGTCTTGTTTCTTATTATTCATTTAGGGGTAATTACGTTGTGTTGAGGAAGAGCGTACTGCTGTCTTTCAAAAGCCATCAGGTTCCACAGAACGTTGTCATGTTTGCAGAAGAGGAAGTGAAAATAACAAGGAAATGGTGATTTAAATGTAAGAGACGGATATGTAGAGAACATATGAAAGATATTTGTGTGACGCGTGTAAATCAGTGAAGTCTGTGACAACGTGATATCGAAATTCCTAATTTTCAAAAACGCTTAAGCGGATCCATTTTATGAAAAATGGATCCAAGTTTTATTCTTTAAACGTTTTGAATAGATAATACTAAATGGACTGAAAGACATGACGTCAATGGCATTTTAACGTATTATTTTGTTTTTCCAAATATTACAGAAGTGTATTTTTATAAATATAATTCACGTACTTAATATTCACATTACTAGCGATTTGTATACGTTATTGCATTTAATAGTACTATTGCTTGAAATATTGTGAAGTCTTTCGAAAACGCAGAAGTTTTGGGATATATTTCTTATATCTTTCTCATATTTCTATACTTAACATGTATCACTCCATATTGTTCGAAAACTACTAACATTTTCAAAATGAGCTTCAAAATGCGCATTTTCAGAGACACTCAAACGACATTTTCTCAAAAGTGGCTTCCAATTTTTCAACGTAAATTTACGCACAGGAGGAGGTTTTACTTTTCTGTATTATTCTTACAGTCTTATTTCAGTTAAACCTTTAGTGGACTGGATTGAATTGGATTTTTAAAAAAAACGGTTTAAGAATGTTTTTAAAAAATGGCTGTACATTTTCTAATGAAAATTGACATAAAGTACCGTATTTGATCTTTCTCTAATATAATTCAAGTCACATTTCAATTACACTATTAGGAATCTAAAAAAAATTGAAAAAGTATGATAATGTCTATACCATTCTCTACGGCGCGTCCAAGGTTAAGAATGAAATACGGTCTCTTATGGCAATAGTGGTACACAGGTGGCGCTCTTCTATTGTACTGTATGAATCGAAAGTTACGGGCTGATGGTGACGACGAATGTCGCAATGGGGCAGAGCGTTAGTTTATGGCTAAAGTAGTTTGTCTCGAACCTTTCCAATTTTATGAAAGGGTATTTGCTTTCCGTTCTTCAAATCTGAAACTATTTCTATGAGACTCCGATACACTGGAAACGCTTCTGTTAAACTTCTCACGTCCTTTGTGCTTATAAATTTCATTAAGATATCAGGAAGAAATATTAATTTTGAAGTGCACCACTATTTCAATACAATATCCAAAATTCACGTCAACTACATGCAGTTGCTGAAAGGCCAAGCCTCTTTTTTCCTTTTTAACAGTACAGAAACCAGTTTTCATTACCAAATAAAATATTTAAATTCCTTTGACGAGAAAATAAGTCGGGTGCAGGGGAAGAAACTGATTTGATTCGCGGGAAACCGAGCTGCCTCGCATCGAGAGGAAGGACAGCCATCTCTCGGATGCCATCTCTCGGTAGGCATTGGTTATGAACTCCGTTCGGAAATATAATTATAGTTAAATAGTTATAAACATAAATAAGGATTTTTTTCCCCACTCTAGAGCCCTTTACCACTCTTTCGCTTTACGGTTGGTAGATCATATTTCTGAATTATGTCTGAAAAAAAAATTAAATTTCAAAAATTGTAAATTTATAACTGTACCAAAATCTGAAAACCAAAATAAAGAAAAGTAAACGAAATTACATTTAACTTTGACGTGATTGAAACTATTAATACCAAAAACTAAACAACTAAACAAAGGCGAACAAACACAGGTAAACAACTGGAACGCGAACTTCCTGAGCACAGTTTGATGCGGGAACCGAATCAATTGGCACCGCAGCTGTGGCTAATCCAACAGCCGAACCCATCCCTTCATTCAAAAAATTAAAATCTTCAAAAAAATTTACTACGATTTGTAATAAATATGTCATGTATTCAATGTATTAGTTTAGTAATGTAATTCTTATGAAAAATCATGTGTCAGTACTTAAAAGTTTTGAAATCTTAAAAACGGGGAGATGTTTATTTACGGGAAAAGTTCATAAATCCCTGTACTTCATGTTTAACTTCGGACGCTCTATAGCACCACTAGTTACTGCTTGTTATATTTTTCGAGGGAATAAAGTTTAATTTATGCAATTCATAGAAACTATTCGAAGACCCTAAAGCAAAACATGCAATTATAATTCGTGAATCAGTGGGCTGAGCGTTGGCTATATAGATTTTCTTAATATTATATTTTGTACTGACAGTTGTGCGCTCAATATATTGAAAGAAGCACCATCCCCAGCAATAATACCATATGTACGTGAAGTAATAATTCATTTTATTAAAGGAATGTCATCAGAGTTCAATATCTGTTCTTACGTATCCATTGGCTTAATAATTGACATAGTTCCTACAGAGAGCTTCTGTATTCTCTATTATGATGGCCAATAAATTATTGCTTCTCAACTGTCATCTTCTTTGTAATTGGTCAAATACAGAGAACGTTTTGAGTTTTGTAATGAAGCTGTGTAATCGACAATCATTATGCAATGAACTGCAGCCATATAATAACAGAATGATACAATATAATTAGAGAAGGCTATTGCTTACCAGGTCGCCGAGATCCTAAGTACACACTTTCAATTCATATCACTATACAGTATTTCAGTAAAACTCTTGAGTTGCAAATTTATGTTTATCTGATTCCGACATTGGCAGCTAGACCACTTCCGTACACCAATGGAGACGTATGAGGCGTCATTTGACGCGTCTCAATATCCTGACGGGGAGCTGATAATGTGTTTTCGGATCCCGCTAGAAGATTTAAATTTTCAAAAAACGTGTTTTCGTGTTTTAGCTCTGCGATCTTAGTTATGATGCCAGGAATTAAACCAACACCTCCTAAATTAATCTATGTAAGTGGCGTTGATTAAATACCAGATCCAAAGGCATATTTTGCTAAACGCGCCATGATTTTCTTTCACGACATTGACAACACCGATGTTGACATCTTTAAGTAAACAACTGAATTATCAAGGAAATCGCGCTTCAGTTTGATTTCAATATACATTCGAATTATTATTCTATTTTTTAAAATAAATTTTGCGAAAACCTACAAACAGTATTGCTTCGGAACTTATTGATCTTGAAGAAGTTCAAGTGAAAATGGAGAAAACAAAACTGTGAGGAATGATAGAGAATGAATGAACATTATGTTCCCCTTCGCACTTTTACGTTTTTTCATGTGTGCAAATACCGATTTTCAAATGAATGTGACCCACAACTTACTCTTATTCAACTTAACACATTATTCACATAAACATACAAAACAGTCACCTTTTAATGTTAGATTAGCTTGCAACGATAGATTCGCATACAAATTTATTAATAAAGTAATTGCGGAAGTAGAAGTGAAGACAAATTAGGCTGAGTTTGTGAAGTAATAATCGCTTCAAAAGTTAAGGGAGAATAATAACTAAGTTTTAAGGAAATCCGGGGAAGAATCAAAGGTAGTTGTAAAAGATGTTGCGATACAATTTTCGGAACTAAATGGGAATGAACTGTATCTTTGCGTTTAGAATTTGTGCTAATGCAAATGGGCTATGTGCATTTTTGTGCACATTGCCAAAAAAGCATAAAAATGATGTTGTACTAAAATTTAACTATTAGCATCAAAACCAGTAAATGTTTGTTGTGGCAATTGTAATTTTGAAATTGCAACAAAGCCAGACCATAACCCGGAGGTACCATTACTAGGCCATTGGGTGTCGGAAACTTTTGAATGGGAATATAACATTATCAGCTACTACGATTCATTGGTAAGTCCAATGCCAGATACTGAAAGAACATATTTGAATAAAGCTGAGCATGAAATAAATTAAATATGAAAGAAATTTTAACACATGAAACTATTTTTAAAACTGTTTACATTGAAATACAGTCGCGCCAAGTAATAAACCTCATCAAAGATAAAATCATCGGTGTTATGTAGCGAATTATAAACATCCATTTTAGCAAAGTGAACACAGCAACCTTCTCTTACAGCGTGCCATTCTTCTTCTTCCAGTAATCGTTATGCATTTTTGGAGGAAATAATCATTTGAACTTTTCTAGAATAAGAAAATCAGCAGCCTTACGCGGATGACGGCGATGTCATAGTCGAAGGTGACGGAGTTGTAGCTGGAGTGGCGGACAACGCTGGCCACGCTGTAGACGGTGCCTCCGGAGTTGCGAGTGCTAGTTCCGGCGCGCACAGTGTACCCGGAAGTGGAGCTGCGCAGAACAAACACGCCTTTATACTTGCTCTTTGATCCTATTTCAACTCCAACACTTGTACACGTATGAACGAATACTCACTAGGCCATGCAGTGGGCAGCGGTCAGGACCCACTGAGAGCTGATGATGGAGCCACCGCAGATGTGGCTGCCTCCATACTGCAAGGAGATCTGGAAGCAACAATAACTAATTCAACCAAATCTGAAATATTGTAAGCAGATTTCTTAAAGCAAGCTTTATATAATCAGCCAGTTGAGTTATTTAGGTGGATATTTTATGTCTTCGGCTGCCACAGAAATTCCAGGAAAACGAATCTTTAGGCAGTGGAGATGGCCATTGGACAAAGGAAGAAAATATAATGAACTTTACCTATTAAATATAAGCGATTTTTGGAAAGATATAGGTTAGCATGTGGGTGCATACTTATAGTTTGGATGGTAGCACAATGTTCGTAAACTTTCAGCAGTGACAATGAGTGACATAGCAGCCAATCGACACCCGGATTTTACATAATACGCCGTATCTAGATAGCAGTAATTTCGTATTTTCTTGTTGAACGTGTGTTTCATCATGTGGTAGGGCATGATGTTAACCAGATACAACCATATTTAGTAATAAGTAAGCACATTTTTTAGTGTATCATTGAAATAAATTTATATTGACTGTCTCAGAAATAAAAAAAAGATTATGTTTCTCAAACTTAACTCGCGGATACCTGCTTGAAAGCGCCCAGTGGTCATAATTTGTTTACTAACGATCTAAAAATAAGAACTAAGCTACTAGTGCCACAGAATAAATTTTATTTATTTATTTATTTATTTATTTATTTATTTATTTATTTATTTATTTATTTATTTATTTATTTATTTATTTATTTATTTATTTATTTATTTATTTATTTATTTATTTAGAGTAGACATTAAATTCTCAATACAGATGTAAACGAGTGTTTGATTGTTAATTAGTAATGAGAATTTGGGGAAAATTTCTTTGTGTGAAACGTTTGGAGCTTTTAGCATTACGTGATCTGACGAGGAAAAATGTGTAATTCGAGTCAAAACAAGGATATTTGAGTGATATTAGAATAGTATAGTATTAAATATTTACAATTACATATTTTTAGAAGCATCTGCATTTGCTTGCCGGTACTATCAGTGTTACTGCGTTGTGTTATGATATACCAACAAACCGTTCTTTATGGTTTTAACAACGCGGCGCTGGCAACAACGTACTACAACGGTAGCTGTCACATCATATTGTTTATTAAATTTGAATTTTTATTTTCTCAGATTCTGCTTACGCAGTATATTTTAATGCAATAATACTTATCGGATACTTTGGTGAATACATTGAATACCTGAATACATCGAACTTAATTCCAAAAGAATTTTTTATTAAAATGTTTGGATAAAAATGTATTTTTCATGTTATTTAATTTAAGACATGTAAAGATATTTTAAGTGTAAGAAAGGGGAAAACTGTACAAAGTATTATATAATGATAACATTATAAAACGAAGTATGTATAACATTATAAAATGAAGTATGAACGTATGTTCTAATACGCGAGAAGCGAGAACGTATGTTCTAATTTACTACAAACTTATTGTACGTCACTTAAGTGTGCAAAAATCTGTTCAAAAAATTATATTTTAAATATAATTTTCTATTGATAAATCTGAATTTTGAATAATTGTTGAGAAAACTTTCATCTGCAAATTGCATTCACACTTTAATTTTTACCGGCTTTACTTTAGCGCCGCCGCCTGGTCGGGCAGTGAGGGGATAGTCTCGCCGTCGCGACGCGGGCGACGGCAACGAGCCGAGCGGGAGAGGGGGGGGCGGGTGCCGAAGACGCGAAGAAGCGAGGGAAGGGGAGTCGGGTGAAGGGGTAGAAAGCGGTAAGAGGCGCGACCAAGATATAAAGATTTTCTCCGGTGCAGACCGTGGATAGAATTAATTCTTCTTCACTTCTAATATGCGATTGAGGTGTATTGTTTCTATACAACTACTCTAGAATATTATGTTTACATTTCTGTCCGTTATCGGATGCATTAATAATAAAGATTCTACAAGCCATGCGATTATGTTATTCTCCCTCGGCTGTCGACTTAATTTTCATTCTATTCGACAGAGGGTTTCGGCAGTCGCCTACAGAGCGCAACAGTTCCGCGCGCTCTGCCTCGGTAGGTCGCAACTCTCGTAAGACAGATGAACCACGAAACAGTGTGCGAGTCGGTGATTGTTAGGGTCAGAGAATATTGAGTGTTTTGTAGCCGTTCTGTAAGCTTAAGGTACCCATTTAGTAAATTTAAAATATCCATTTGAAAGTCGTGGAGAAAGTATACAGTCTTCTGCTCGTGTAGAATGGCTGCTATTTACTCGCAGAAATTTCGTCCCTCGCTCCTACATCGATCATATCATATACACCAGTTCATGAATTATCAATATAATTTTACGATTGTACAAGAATATACTATTCCCTGCTAACAGCAGGTTATTTCATCTAGTCTATTTCTCTGGATACCTCAAAATTGTTACAAACGTGTAGGATATGTAGTGGGTTCGATAGTGATTACGTTTTTCCAATTAGCATGGAGGAAAATATCATTTCCCTCTGATTTGTAGGCAACCCTAGCGAAAAAAGTAGCTTACTTATCTCTAGTTCGTTCATTAATGGAATACGGGACAATTTGTTGGGGCACTTATAGAAATTCACAAAAAGAATATTTGAATAGAGTGCAAAGAAGAGCGTGTAAACTTACTTTCCGTAGCAATAGGAAGAAAATAGAATGTGAGTCTCTAGAAAACAGGACAGTTAAGGCAAGACTCTATGTCATGTACAAAGCGTATGCCGGCTATCCAGCTTGGAAAGATATTTTCATTCAACTCGATAGACCCACGTACTTTAGTAGACGGGATCACAATCACAAAATTCAGTTCACAGAGAACATACTGGAAAAAGGTTTTTCACAAATAGAACAATAGCGAACTGGAATAATTTGCCTGCGACAGCCATGGAACCCTTCCCTCTAGGTGTGCAAAGTTTTAAAAATATATTAACTAAGGACATTTATAAAATGTATTAGTAAGTTTGGCTTATTAAAATAGTTTTTATTTTAGTTATAATTTTATTGAAATTGTTATTTTTCTTATTAGTATTGTGATAATCATTAAATGCATTACTTTAAATATAATTGTATATGCAATAAAGCATTAGTTGAATTGGATTGTTGTGAAGTGAAGTGTACTGTAGTGAAGTGAAGTGAAGTACAGTGTATTTAAAAAGTGTATTTATTAGTTAAAATGTCCTTGCAGGACAGTAATAAAATGTAGAGTTAATGCTGTTATTGTTAATATTGTATTTATTGTTATATTATTATTACCATGGTCTTGAAATGTTTTAAAATTACATTGTATTACTATTCCTAGTTGTAATAAGTAAATTATAGTGTTCTTCCACCAGGTTGTATACCTACCTGCAGAAATAATATATCACTATCTCTATCACACACACACACACACACACACACGCACGCACGCTCACACGCTCGCACGCTCGCACGCACACACACTCACACACACACGCACACACGCACGCACGCTCACACGCTCGCACGCACGTACGCACACACACACTCACACACACTCCCTCTCTCCCTCTCTCTCACCCTGTCTCCCTCTCTCCCTCTCCCTCTCTCTCCCTCTCTCTCCCTCTCTCTCTCCCTCTCTCTCTCTCTCTATCTATCTATGTATATCTATATATTATATTGTATTATTTTCCCCGGCAATGGCGCCATAACATCGACCGTAATTTTGCCTTCCCTCTATGCCTTCGCTATGGATGGACGATTCGCCGCCCAGCCTAATACCAATGCCGGAGAAGTGACCTACCAATCAAATGAAAATGTCACATGTGTTAATAGATTTTTAGAAGTCTCGCCATTTCTTCATTGGCAAAAAGGTACTATTGTAGACACCGAGCGATGTTACCATCAATCTCTAGTTCCATTACAGGCAGCGTTGTCTGGATTGCTCAACCTTAGTGTCGAGCGGTTGTTTATTTCATTATATTCACACGTCAATTTTAAGTTAAAGGTAAGCGTATTGTTCAGAAAATACAGAATATATTATGCGTTAAGTTAAATAAAATTTCTCATAATTATCAATTATCACAGCTATCTTTAATCTCATTAATTGAAGAAGTTTCTTAACATTTATGGATGCGATTAACTGAAATCGACAGACTTTTAATATCAATATGATTAAAAATAACCGCCAAATGAACAAATCATTTACCAGGTACTTTAAGAATTTGTTTGACATAAAGTTGTTTTTTATGAGGTTATATTGGACATGGATATTTCACAGTTACGGACAACTCTTGAACATTCAATATAAAGTACTTGAACAATTATTAAATCAGTCAAAGGTTATTAAAGGAGGTCCAGTTCTCAACGTGCTGGGTCAACACAACACTTTTGCGAAATATAGAAAATTCGACCCAACAAAAGAGTCATTTCAAAACTAGAAATTTTGATTTGAAAATTATCTAGAAATGAAGAATATTATCGAAAATAAAGATTATTGTGAAAAGTTGCTTCTTAATACCTTCGGAGCCAAATATTTCAATATGATTTCGGCTTTCGAAGCAACGAAACTGCGCAAAGAAAAAACGCATGACGAATTAACGTCAATTTTAGAAAAACATCTGGCACCAAAGAAGAATGTACTTGTGGCCCAGTTTACTTTTTATGAAAATGTCAAACCGATCTACAACCATACGTTGCTGCGCTCAGTAGGAGATCAGTAGCCTCGTAGATTCGGATGATCTCGAGTACAAAGAGGGTAAAACGGTACGAGCGGAGGTGGAGCACAAAACGAAAAAGCGGGTGTGGTGGAAAAAGTAGGTGGAGCGCACAACGAAGGTGTTAATGAAGCGGGAGAAGTAGATGGAACGGACGGAGCGGGTGGAACGGAAGAAGCGGGTGGAACGGAAGGAAGAGGCAGAGCATGGAAGGAAGAAGCAGGTTGGGCGGAAAGATCGGGTGGACAGGAAGGGGCGGTGCAGTGCAAGGGAGACGGGGAGCAAAACAAAAGAGCGAATGAAGCGGGTGGATCAGTTGGCGTGGATGGAGGAGGAGTGCGAGAGTGGGGAGTGTGCGGAGCGAAAGGGACAGAGGTGGAATGTGTCGGAGGAGGAGGCGGAGCACAAGAGGATCTCGTTTTGAGGGCGGGGCGCAAGGGAAAGAGCGGGTTAACGGAGGAGGGGGCCGACCGAAGGAGACTGGGCTCGCTGAAAGAGCGAGAGAAGCGGGCGCAACGTGATCAGCGAGAGAAGCGGAGGAGAAAGGGTTGGATCGGCGGGATGGGATGGGAAGGACAAAGAGGAGTGGTCGGACGAGGCAGACGGGCAGAACCTGGTTGCGGGTGAGGTTGCTTAATAGATAATTGTAATCAATAAATATCCTGGAAACGCTGGGAAATTAGTAATTAGTGATGCATTGACATGTACCTGGTAGGGGTATTTATCGATGGAGGTCTCGCTTCCACCTACTATGCGTCCGTCCAGATGAGGGATCTCTTGGGTGGGTTCCGCTGAAAACAATGAACTACGGTTAGAGAATTACACTGACTGTTTTTGATTAAATATTTAGAAACCACGTAATATTTGTTTTCACATCGCTTTAATCCTTTTGTTTTTCGGTAAAACGCAAATATCATGAACCCATCTGCTATTTCATATTTAATAAGAAAAACCGCGAAATATCTCAGCCACGAAGAGCTGGTAAAGCAGATACACAATATGATTAATTAGAATCTGGTTTTGTCACTAACAAAAATAATTCAAACATATATAATGTTTCTACGAGTAATAAAAATAATGATTCGACGATAAGTTTAAATCATGGAGGTGCTTAACAAGCTAAACACTGTTTCTAAAGATACATTCATTCTGACCTTGGCATCTAACTTTTGCAAATTAATGTCGCAGTCTCTCCATATTTAATTATAAAATTTCTTTAGCACGGCACAGGTATTTACCACAGCAATCCATAATGTTTTAATTAAAATTAAAAATTATTTGCTTAGTTATTTGGTTAAATATTTTTATCATCATATTCATTATTTTGTGTTACATGTTTGTGCTTTTATTTCTATTTACGTTTCAATATTGTCTTGTTTCGTCGCTGTTGTTTATTCCAATTTTTTACTCCTGTATCCCTCTGTGTCTTTTCTATTTCCCGCATTCTGACCTTTCTCCTCTATAATAATTGGTCAATGCCATTGCTTACATCGTCTTCAGCCTTTGTTATCTTCACTTAGTTTTACAAAAATGGTGAAATAGCGCATACTTTCCCGCATTATTTCTGAATTTGTAATTTTCTAAATTTGAGACATATAAACACGAATGTGACCTAAGTCATTCTTCTTAGCATTCCTGGTTCTGTCAATGGTGTAAATTTGAAGAAAAATGGTCCATTTTTTGACAAAATGCTTTTTCACAATCTGCAATAATTTTGAGCACAAATTACCCCAAAACACTTGTTTCTTCAAAATATTTTAAATGGCTTTTTAACGAGCTGATTTTTTACAACGGATTTTGTTTAAAGGTAAAATCTACATGTTCAATTTTGGCATTTGTCATGTAAAAAATTTGCATTTTTTGAAAATACACATAGTTCACCAAAATGAAAATAGCACCATTGTATTTACTACTTTGAAACATACGAAGAAACAAATTAAATAAAAATGTTGGAGATATTTTTTGGAAATTAAAAAAAATGCCTTATTTACGCACAATTACGGAGAGGTTATTAATATTTTTAAAAAAAATGTTTGCGTCGTACTTCAAGATCTGTCTTAAAAGAACAAATTTCGATCAGGAAAAAATATCAATCTTCAATATTATAGTTGTACGAAAACCCGAAAAATTGAACTTTTCCCATTGTCGAAAAATCAATCATTTTAACGAAAAATACGACATGTGACATTCTCTTGAGCGTCCTTTACGCCATCTGACAAATTTTAATACAAAATTAGCTTTTTTGACAAAATTTTGAAAATATTGATATTTGATATAAATTACTCCCCCCCCCAAATAAATCAAAATATTCCTCTCACACTCAGAGGGCGTTGTGTTCCTTAAAATTGATTGGGAAATATCAATTTTGGGAAAATTAGCTGAACAGTTTAATTGCTAACGATGAACAGACGGACAGACGTACAGACGGACAAACGGACAGAGGAACAGGGGGGACAGAGGGACAGAGGGACAGACGGACATGCGGATGAACAGATGTATTGACGTGAGTGGATTTTTCCATATCTAGAATTCACCAAAACAAGTATTTTCACTACACAGCGTGCTAAAGAATGTAATTTACAGAGTACCTGTAGATTTATCCACTTTTTTGTTACCAGCAATAAGACTTTTTTGTGTCGAAATTTAGCCGTTTTTCTGCAATAATTTCTCTTCTTGCGAAGAAAGTTTCGGTCGCCATTCTGCGACCTTCCCCATTACGCCCTGAGGAAGGTCGCAGGCACCTTCGCCATGGACGCGACGTCACCCGGGCAGCCTAGTAAACACTAAGTTCCCGACCAGACTCTTGACATGTGTGACAGAGTAGCTCATGCAAATGAGCAGAAAATGGCATGCAAATAGGTCAGAAATAAGCAAAAAAATCAATAATTGTTGTTTAGTTAATTATTATTTTTTTCAATTTCCGTATGTCTGTAGTGCAGTGTGTTTACTTAATATGAAATATTTGTGCCCTTATAGTATACTCCTTCAGGTTTTCTTCAAAAGAAAACCTCGCCGTATTAAAGTGTAATCTCATATTTAGCAGCTCTTCTTTTTATAATTGAAATGGTTAAAAGAACAGTCGCATAGCAAAGCTATCATCATGCATCAGTACGCATCAATGGGGGAGGTAAACCGCGGTTATCAGAATAAACTGCAATATAAGGAAATCGAAGGAACATTTTATACATTTAACAATGAATGCTCTTAAGAAATATATCCCGTATTTCTACAAGTTGGTATTAGAATGTTTTCGGTTTGTGAGGTATAGCAAGGACATATGTAAACCCTATCTGCAAATGCAGTCCTTTCCGCAGAACCACAAATCGTCAGTCACTGTCCGCAGGAGACTTCTACTGGGCGGCAGCTCTGAACGGCAGTTTTTCGCGGTTTCTCCGATCAACACGAGGCGAATACCGGAGCAATATCCAAACAAATGGGCCACGGACGGTGCGCGATCTTTCCTTCCTCTTCCTTGTTCAAACCTCACGCCTCAATTACACACATTTGCATGCACCACATTACCACACTGCCAAGAGACGGGTCGGGAGGTTAGAGCTTGTCAGTGTTGCCATATCGGCGGAATTCCCGCCGTTTTTAGCGGATTTTGAAGTCGTACGGCGGAAAAAAATTAGTTTCACGGACAGAGGAATAAACGGCGGAAATTAATAAAGACGGAAAATAAGCACAATTTCAAATATTCACTATTAAGGCCTGGACATATATAGTGTTCAGCAGAAATATTTTAAAATAATAATAAAAGACAGATAATTCAGTCTACATAAATGCGTCCTTTATTATTATTTACTAGGCTGTCCGGGTGACCTCGTGTCCATGGCGAAGGTGCTGACGCCACGGACGAGGCGTCTCCCGGACAGCCTAGTAAATACTGACTCCGGCCGCGGAAGCCTACGCTCTCCTTTATTATTATTATTATT
>BOPP01000328.1:360825-364108 GCA_017312745.1 Gryllus bimaculatus | reverse complement strand
TCAGCGGATTTTCGACGGAAACTGAAACGAACATGGCGGAATTCCTCTGAATACATCTGGTAACACTGGAGCTTGTCCCGGCCGGGGCGGTGGTCCTCTGGTGGGAGATACCTGGTTGGGGAAATTCACGCAAGTCGGCGTAAGCCCGCGCCGGGTCTTGCCATCCGGCGGGGGAACATCACCTCTACGTACCGAGATGAAAACTTGCTAACAGTTACTGGATTAATGACCTCACCAGTTGGGGAGCCCGGAAACAATCAACATATCAATCAATTAACGCGTCTTTATTTCCAAGAAGTAGCCCATAATTCACAATAAATTCCAATTTTTGATTCAGTTAAAGTTGTTATTCTTCAATATTAAAAACTGTTAAAACATATAAAAAGGATTTCAAACACTATAAAGTACCCACAATAGTTTTATTCTTCACAGGTCGTCATTATCTTTACAAAGTAACATGTTCCGATGATTTTTCTATCGTCATCTTCAGGTACAAACTAAATATTTTATATTCCACTCTTGTACGTTCGTTATTAAATACAAAACACTGAAATAACTAGTTCAACATCGGAAATGCTACTCTGATTCTGCAACTGTTATCTACATCGACAGATACTGAAGTAAGATTGCAAAGTCATTATGGGCTTGCCTGACAGGAAGTGATTGCGCATGCCAAAGGTTATGATTTCTTCTTCTTAACACAAGATAAGCGTTGATTGTCGTAACTACCACGTAGAGGTTGGAAATATCCTAATATCAAAGGTTCTGAACAATGAAAGATGAAACCTTACCTAAACAAAGACGGAGGAAATAAACTAGTCTGAAATCGGTCGTTGACTCTCTACACCCATCGGTCCATCTGTGATCTCAATATTATTATTGAAATACTGGAGTTCTGAAAATAGGTACGCGCGTTTTTCGTTAGGTTGGCTGTGTCTCCTTTCTTACGGAGTTAAATCTTTCTTACGGACTTTCTTACGGAGTTAAATGTGTCTTGTGTGTCGTTGCTGATAGTCTCTATAAAGAAATGGTCTCTAAAAAAGCTTGAAATTGTCTCTATAAAGAAAATACTGAAGTTTTGAGTAGCATTCGGTTATAATAAACGCCACCAAAATGGAAACAGGGTTCATTTTCACAGGAATGTAAATATTGTGCCGTATAATGTGTATGTGTTATTTGGAGCCATAAATTTAATAACTATTTTTTAGGTTTCCTGTTTCACAACTACTATTATTTGCCATAATACGAAAACCAAGAACACTCCTCTGCGTGAATCTTAAAAATATTTACAAGAAATAAATGATTGGATTTTGTTAAAATATTGTAGACAAATAGCAACTTTAATGTTTCAATGTAAGTCCTCATTTCTTAAACGTTTTCGTGAACATTAAGTAAAAAATGATTTATATTTTCATAAACCGCTACTTTCCTCTATTTGTTTCCGTGATAACTATTAAAGAATAGACAATAACCGATATGGTGGACCGTCACGATTTTTCAGCGCAGAGTGTTCTCTCTAGTCTGCACTAGAGCTCAATGGTGTCTGTAAATGACTATGTAGTCATTAACGTACCTCGTGATTAAATTCTGCATTAAAACTGGTATAGATACGTAAAATGACGTAAACGTTAAAATAAGAATACCTATCTTTTAGAAGACCCTATGAGTAATATAATAGATAGAGCTAAGAGATAATAGCTTATCTGTGGTCCGATCTAAAAAGACAAAAACATCCGGAAACACAATTCGCGAAGCACTGCGTTGATATGAGGATCTATTGATGCACGCTGGTCTTCAACACAAAATGCTTTCCAATGCAACTGATAAAGCCGGGATGTGGTGGCACGAAAGCATATATGTTTGAACTTATTCTATTGCAGCCTCAAGCTATCTTGAATAAAAATAGTGTTGCTACAGAATAGCATAGAATTTCTCGCGCGTAGCCCTTTCTCTTGAACCCACTCTTCTCAGCAGCTACCTCTCGGTCCTTAAAAGACATTTTTTTCTAATTTTCTCAATTTTTCGGTCTCAAAATAGTACAATTGAAATGTGTCTTTAGGGATTTTACAGAAGAGTACAAATCCGATCTTATTTGGAAATTTTCATTGAAAAATGTTGGGCCGATTTTGAACATTTCTGAAAATGCCCAATTTTGCTATTTGTTTTCTCAAAAAACTTCTGAATTTCCGAGAATCTTCATCAAATATCATTTGAAGCGCTTTTATTCAAAAATACAAATCTGTATAAAAACGATCATAATTAAAATAACAACTACGTGAGTTATTAAAAAATACAATTATATGAAGGTCTTAATGTCATGTTATTCAGTGCATTTATCGCTATCCGTAGAAAAAGCTTTAATATAGAATTTGTAGCTATCTTTTAGAAAACGTCACTCTACAAAAGTTTCTGAAAAATGCCTATTTTTAAGCTCTTTCTCACAGAAAATGAATTAGTTTGCGAGAAACTCGAGCTTGTTTGAAGCTTTTTTTATTACAAATGCCGTAATGTAAATACAGCATTCGTACTGTAAATAAATAAACGACATGTCAAATATATAAATTTACTGTTGTGTATGTTAATAAATGAAAAGAATAGATTGAAATTGTTGTTTGTAAAATTATATATTGTATTTATCTGCACAAAATTATACAGAAAATTTAGAGCCTTTTTAAAAAGTCTTGTTTTTAAAATTGCCTTTATTTCACGAAAAAAATACGGGAAAACTATTCATATTTGGAAATTATAGTGCATAACCTTATTTAAAAACTTAGTTATGACAAGCGTATTTCGTTCAGAAGACATATCTTTATCTTCATTACTGTAATTTGTTTAAGATTCCCAAAACATTTTAAACATTTGTAACTTTGAAAATATAAAAAATCCGATAACAATCAGACTCCTGTACCTCTTAATAAAAGTAGTCCCAAAATGTCGAGCAACGTTTTCGACAAATTCATGCAAACTACTTTCAAAATTTAAAACATCAAATACATCACTTCATTCAAATTCAAGAGGCCGCGATATCAGTATGATCGATTTATCAGCTTTCAAGGAACTCCTATTTACGGCTTACGCGCAAACAGATTGATGGATGGACAGATGTATATACAGATTTTTGCCATAAACCAATTCTTCGGTAATGACCAGCAAAACGAGGGTTATGACTACAAAACGTGTTTAAGGAAGAAACGAACTACAAATGAAAAAAATAATTATCCTCCCGTTTTTCGCTGCAGATAAAAATTTATTTTCTATGCAGAATTACTACGTGACACTTTCT
>BOPP01000328.1:348325-355825 GCA_017312745.1 Gryllus bimaculatus | reverse complement strand
GGTCTTCTCCCTGGACATGATAGCCCATTCTAGGCCAGTTTCCCCCCTGGACGCCAGCTCCGGCCGCCACTCGCTCTTGAATCTGCAATCTTCGGCCAGCTGCGCATCAACTCTGTGAAGTAGGCGGTTTAGTGATACTCTTTTATTATCCTATTTGTCTGGGGCTAGAATACTTTACGTCGATGCGTATTCTCTGTTGGGGCGTTCTCGTCTCCCCGCTGCACGTCGGCTGGCGCGGTGCAGGCATCTTTCCTCTAACATAGTCTCAACGGTGGCACTGCGTTTCATCCTCGTCCCCGTGCTTGCTACCTGGGGGTACGCCGGAGGCCGCGGGGGCCTGGGTCGCGTAAGGTTTGTGGGCCTGGACGTCTCGAGCTCGATACTGCTAGGTCTGTTCCAAGAACCGTCAGACAACTGGTCTATAAGAGTAAGTTCTAACGCTGATGTATTAAGGTCGGCTGAATTTCATTTAATTATCCCCTTAAATTATTCACAGGCACTGATGCTGGTTCGCCATGTGACGTGCCCTTGGCCTAACAACGTGGGAGGAGCAAGGTAAGCGTGGACTTCCGTGCCCACCGTGGAGCCCAGGCTCTACTGCGCTGTGCGGGGCTGCGTGCAAGATCCGCTTCGGCGCCGTTAGAACTTAGACGGTCAGCTGCGCTGTGTCTGTTTCTCCACTGCAAGAAAACCCCATTACGCTCGTTCTCGTCGTCGCGAGCGGCGTGATTGTATGGTCCTAGGCAGAAGCAAGGGTTTATGGCGTCGAGTCGCAATCGGGTTCCCCTAAGAACTTGGGAAATATTTATTTCCAGAAGAGAGGTAAATTTTCTTCAGCGAGAGACTTTCGATGGGGAGCTTGGCATGCGGAAGTCCTGGTCCTTATCGGCTTAGGCGTGTTTTCCTATGGGTGCACTCTGGCGCGCCGCGAGTGGCAGAGCCTTCCACACACCCGACAGAGACCCCACAGCTAGTGTATTTCCGTCATATATCCAATAATTTCTCTTTCGTGGTATTATTTGTTTGCAATTTTAGTGATGCTTCTTACTTTATGGTAGATAATAACTGAAAATAATTATAAAACATATTAATTTCAAAAACAAATACTACTGATTACGTGCACTTGCCCTTCAATTTCCCCTTTTTTCTAATACGAGTGTTTTAGCATTCAATATCGGAGCCAGAAGTTTTAGAATTTTTGATATTTCTTTAAGAAGTACGAAAATATAATATCTTTATTGACACCTTCGTCTTGACGTACTTTTTCCCTCTCACAAAACATGGGCACTCTTTTTCTATAATAATGTCCGAGAAATGCAACAGTTTGTATTGGATAACGCTCAAAAATTGTCAGGAACATACATACCCTCTCTAAGAAATATATAATCCCCCCTTTGCTTCCTAGCGTCACCTCGGGGCTCAAACTTTTCAGTCATTAATGTAATATAATATTTTACTCTCTTATACCTTAAAATATTGTTAGTAATTGTTTTCTTCAAACAATTATACGTTTCATCAAAAAAGGATCCAAATAAGTTATTGAGATCACAGGACATTAATGAAACATAAAATCGATTATTAACAAAGTTTCAATTATTAGGTGTCACAAAATGATTCATAATTCATAATTTATAAAGAAATTAAAACCCGTGGTCGTCTGAGTTATTATGTACCTCGCGAGAACAAAAAAATATCAACAGACTCCTCGATTCTCTAGAGAGCCGTGATAGTTCACCTAATCCCTTCTTCTACACAGAACACAGTTGGCAGATCATACTTGGCAATAGTTACGAAATGAATGAAAGCAGAATAAAGCAGGGGGTATTTGAAAAAAAATGTTTTGGGGTAACGTGGTCACCACCTCACCCAAAACGCGTTGATAAAAGTAACATTTAATAATATTTATTCGCCATTTCTAAACAGTAGCGAAAACATGCCAAAAATGGGGTTTGTGGCACCCCTAACAGAATTTTAAAACCGGTTTTATTGGTGCCGACATTCTTGCTTCGACAGCTATCGATTATTTTTCGATACATTCTATTCTATATATTAGATTCTATAAAAAATAGAATATATATATATATATCTTCCATGGAAATTCATTGCAAAAAACTTCAAACCGTCTTTAAAATTTACAGGAGCTGCTAATATATATAAATAATATAATATATATATATATTATATATATTATATATATATATATATTTCTATTTTTTATAGAATCTAAATATATAGAATAGAAATGTACTTCGAAAAAATAATCGATAGCTGTCGAAGCAAGAATGTCGCACAATTAAAACCGGTTTTAAAAATTCTGTTAGGGTGCCACAAACCCCATTTTTGGCATGTTTTCGCTAGCTGATTAGAAAATGGCGAATAATATTATTAAATGTTACTTTATCAACGCGTTTTGGGTACTGGGTGACCACGTTACCCAAAACATTTTTTTCAAATACCCCCTGCTTTATTCTGCTTTCATTCATTTCGTTAACATTGCCAAGTATGATCCTTGCCAACTGTGTTCTGTGTAGAAGAAGGATTAGGTGAACTATCACGGGCTCTCTACGAGAATCGAGGAGTCTGTTGATATTTTTTGTTCTCGCGGGACATAATAACTCAACGACCCACGGTTTTAATTTCTTTATAAATTGATGAATTATGAATCATTTGTTGACACCTAATAATATGAACTTTGTAATAATCGATTTGTATGTTTCATTAATCCTGTGATCTCAATAACTTATGGATCCTTTTTTTGATGAAAACGTATAATTGTTGAGAAAACAATTACTAACAAATTTTAAGTATAGAGAGTAAAAATATTATCATTACATTAATGAACTGAAAAGTTTGAGCCCCGAGTGACGCTAGAAGCAAAGGGGATTATAGATTTCTTAGAGAGGTAGTAGTGTTCCTGACAATTTTTGAGCCGTTACTCCAATACAAACGTTGCATTTCTCGGACATTAATTATAGAAAGATGCCCCCATGTTTTGTGAGAGGGAAAAAGTACCGTCAACGACGAAGGTGTCAATAAAGATATTATATTTTCGTACTTCTTAAAGAAATATCAAAAATTCTAAAACTTCTGCTCCGATATTGAATGCTTAAAACACTCGTATAGAAAAAAGGGGAAATTGAAGGGCAATGGCACGTAATCAGTAGTATTTGTTTTTGAAATTAATATGTTTTATAATTATTTTCAGTTATTATCTACCATAAAGTAAGAAGCATCACTAAAATTGCAAACAAATAATACCACGAAAGAGAAATTATTGGATATATGACGGAAATACACTAGCTGTGGGGTCTCTGTCGGGTGTGTGGAAGGCTCTGCCACTCGCGGCGCGCCAGAGTGCACCCATAGGAAAACACGCCTAAGCCGATAAGGACCAGGACTTCCGCATGCCAAGCTCCCCATCGAAAGTCTCTCGCTGAAGAAAATTTACCTCTCTTCTGGAAATAAATATTTCCCAAGTTCTTAGGGGAACCCGATTGCGACTCGACGCCATAAACCCTTGCTTCTGCCTAGGACCATACAATCACGCCGCTCGCGACGACGAGAACGAGCGTAATGGGGTTTTCTTGCAGTGGAGAAACAGACACAGCGCAGCTGACCGTCTAAGTTCTAACGGCGCCGAAGCGGATCTTGCACGCAGCCCCGCACAGCGCAGTAGAGCCTGGGCTCCACGGTGGGCACGGAAGTCCACGCTTACCTTGCTCCTCCCACGTTGTTAGGCCAAGGGCACGTCACATGGCGAACCAGCATCAGTGCCTGTGAATAATTTAAGGGGATAATTAAATGAAATTCAGCCGACCTTAATACATCAGCGTTAGAACTTACTCTTATAGACCAGTTGTCTGACGGTTCTTGGAACAGACCTAGCAGTATCGAGCTCGAGACGTCCAGGCCCACAAACCTTACGCGACCCAGGCCCCCGCGGCTCCGGCGGTACCCCAGGTTGCAAGCCGGGGACGAGGATGAAAACGCCGTGGCCTACACGGTAGAATGTTGAGGAAAGATGCCTTCACCGCGCCAGCCGACGTGCCGGGGGAGACGAGAACGCCCCCCAACAGAGATACGATCGACGTAAAGTTCTGCCCCGCTGGACAAAATAGTATATCCACTGAAAGCCTATTACAATTGGATCTGCACACTGCCAAATTGCAGATTCAAGATCAGGGCGATGCGTCCCAACTGCGCCTACTATCCATCCCGTCCCAGGAGAAACCGTAAATGGTTGTTCATTAAAAAAAAACGAAAGTTCTTTCTTCTCTCAGGATATCTGGGACAAATCATCTGGTGTCCCTAGCATATGGCCCTGCCGGGCAGCACTACCTTAATGTAAAACATAAGTGAGTAGGTAGGGCTACCTACTGATGCAAGGGACCTGCCAGCTCTAAGTGGGAAACTATACTACTTTAGATTAAAAAAAAATCTTGAGTATTTAATAATCAATCAAAATCATCCCAACGTGTGGACACTGAGTTCTGTATGGTAAAGGTCTGACCACCCCGCATAGTTCCATGTTCCCGGTTGGACCGGCCGGGCTAACTGCCTATAACACCACTGAAATGACGGAAATGATCGCATGAAAGAATATGTGACTATGATGTTCGCAACCACGATTAAGGTTTCAGCTCTGACTTTTGAGGGCCCTTTCAAGTTGGGACACCCCTGTTCCATACGAACGAGACGATAACAACCCGCCCGAGTTTGGAATTTTCTGGTACAGCAGAGCATATCCGATTGGCACTAACACTGCGTAGGCGCACTTCGAAAAAACACAACGCAAAGCAGCGCGGTATCACTGACGGAAGGCGAGCCTGCGCCGCGCCAATTTGTCCTAGACAGAAAAATAGAATTCCGGTCCGCAGCTTTTCCATTTCATACTGCGAATAGGGAGCAGGCGAAGATTTATGCCACCCTCAGTTGACTGCTAGATGGAAATCCACAGCCGTTGCGTTTTTGTGCCTTGTGAAGCCGTAGTCGTTTTTGTGGCTTCCAATCCAGCAGGACAATGATGATGATGGCTAAGCCATCGAAAGCTGCTATTGCATTAAATAATATTGTGCCAATGACAACGTTCTTTAATTATTTTAAAGTAGACAGTGCTGCTATTTCAGAAAAACTAGTATCTCTTAACTATTAGGCGGCCCCACCAGGCTTAGTAGTAGACGTTCTTCGAAGTGCAGCGTTGCCGGCCTATCCTTGCTTTCAACCTTGAAAGGGCACTGATGTCCCTGAAAGGCGTGAGGATTATATCGTTAAAGGCCAAGCTGCCCACCACGGAGTTTACTCCCTACAACAAAACAAATAGGCCAGCAGCTATCTGCAGCGAACACCAATTATCAATTGTGCTCTGTCCGTGCTATTCCAAATGGTGCAAAAAAATAATCTTAAATGCACTGTATAATATTGACGTAAAGTGCCATTTTGATGTAACCGTTAATTTTTCAAAAATTTAAACTAAACGGATTTTTCAAGTACCGCTCAGGTCGTTAATATTTATTTTACCCAGCGTTTTATACAAATACGTACAAGAGCGTCAATGATTTTGTGTTTAAAGTTCCTCGAAAATCAAATTTTTACTACAAAGGTGACCTTCAATTTCGATTTTCCAGGTACATTTGGACGCATTTTTCAAAAGTAGTCCAATTAAAACGTGCGAATATATAAACACGGCCTATCATATTTTTCTGTATAATTTTTAAAAGTCATTTCCAATTCTTTCTCTTAGAAGTGTTCAATAACTGAGAAACAACCGTATGGAAAAGAACTATACTAGGTTTTGATAAGACACACTTTTTATTAATGTAAAAAATTGAATGAAAGTAAAGTATCCATTTTGTTAAATGATACCTGTAAATTTTCCGTAAATTCTCGAAGATTTTATAAGCTTATTGAATGTCGATAGATGTGTGTTTTTGAGTCATTTTACACTCACGGAGACTCATTGCCAGTTAAGTTACAACTTTTTTAAAAATGTCAGTTTTCGCAGTAACTGCTGCTCGACGACACTTGCTTTCCGCGTTACTTTGACTGGCTAACCCACTTTACCTTTCTCAGAATGTATTCAAATCGAAAGAAGTAAACGCAATCTTTGCTGCGTCCGTCAACAAAGTGGAGTGTTGTCTACACTCTGCTAACTCGTGTTGACGATGCCTGGCATGAGAGGACCTTATAGGATAAAGCCATTAACCAATCAGCCGTCGCACGCCTCCCACCGCGGTATTCAGTCGCAGTATAAGAGTGTGTAAGCGTTCGTGATTCTTTATAGTCACATAAGAAAATAGTCATCCACGTTGTCATTCGGGTGTCCTTATTCTGCAACCTTTGAGAAACAGAGAGTGACCCGCTTCTCCACAATCTGTCACACTGTCACTGCGTCAATAAGACTATCATATCTCTGCGACAAGGTGAGAAAAAAGAACCACACTTACACTCCTGTACTTCCGTATCCGGGCGTGTACGAACTTACCCGGAGTCGCGCATGGAATGCGACGCCACTGTGTCCACATAGCTGGACGCAGACTTTGGAGAACCTGACCTTCATAATATTCATTTTTGACGCCGATATGCTGACATCTTATATTCGGACTCGTTGAGAGTAAACAATTTATGCAATAACTATACTTCACTGATGTGAGCGCAATATATCATAAGACGCATGTTCGACATATCTCGTATAGCACTCAATCACCAAATATTTCATGTTCAACCACGCACTAATCGATGAGCAATTCCTCTTTTCTGTAAAAGGAATTGAACAATTAATCTTTTAAAATTTACGTTAAGAACTATATTATCTTCTGACCTAGTAATGATTCTAAAGCGAGTGAATACACTGCAAAATCCACCAGAACCGTCACAATCGTACTATCCCAAACCATGTTTTCAAAGAGAAATTTTAACCAACAAATGTTCTGGCACAACCGCTCACTGCACATAAGAATTGTACGTTTCTGAAACAAACGTTCTTTAATTTTTCAAAATCTTCTGCTTCCCCTTGGTGAAATTGCCGCCAAATCCATTCCTAGTGACGGATTCTTTTAATCTGGAGATAAGTTGTTAAAAACAAGAAGAATGTTTATGATTGATATTTTCGCTAATTCCAAAAAATAAGCTTGATCTCTCTATAAATTATACTGTTGAGGCAGACTCTATACATCATATTGGTACATTGTGGCAAACTCTTAAAAGTTTCCGCTAAAAGTACGTGCTTCAAAGATTATAGCTTTTTACTTGCATTTGCTCCGTGGAAGCTTGCCTTGTAATTGCAGGATCCCGATTTTCATTGGTTACGTATTACTTTTCAGTCAATACCACTTCATGAAAATACTTTCATAGCCGATGGTAGCCACGATTCGCTGTAAATAAGAAAATATTGCAACATAGACAATAGCTCTTTTCTTGCAGTTTATTAACAAGGTATTAATATCACTAGCAGTATATACACATTCGTCCGTTCCTTTGAGAAAATTAAAAAATGTTTCTCCA
>BOPP01000328.1:327732-348300 GCA_017312745.1 Gryllus bimaculatus | reverse complement strand
CGCATTCGGGAATGAGGCTAATTGATTTATGCGTTTCTGTTTTATCACATGTATTTTACGAGGTATTGAGGTAACTTTGTGTTTTTCAAACAGAACTTTACATATGTTTTTGGTTTATCGTGGCAACCGTAAAAACTCGCATCCAATAACATACATATTGTCATTATAATAAAATTGGTGGTGAGGTAGACACCTTCTAATAATTAAATACGGTAAGTAAAAGTTGTCTGGTATAAAATATATATTATGCTGAAGATCTTTTTGATAGCGTAGCGATCATCCTCAGAGCTAAAAATTAAATTACCGAAATAAAATTACTTTAGTACATGATATATATTTCTGGTTAAATTTTCTGGCTAAGACAAGTCATGTTCTGATCTGTCTTGTACATGTTGTTGTGTATATGAAAGTATTCTAATTTTATTCTATGCCAGTGCCTGCTTTGAAATTCTAGAATATGGAAATTATTGTAATTTTCCATGCTTGTTCGTGTTCTTTGATTCTCTGTGTGAATTTTCGGCGTGGTTGTCCTGTGTATATGACATTGCAGTTGTTTCAAATGAGTGCATAGATGTCAGCTGGCATAAGGAGGTGGGGGGGATTGGATTGACTGGTGCCACATGGAAAAACAACACTACCACAGTCTCACACTTCGCGGATCACTTAAATTATTATAATATTGTATATTATTACCGACGTGAAAGGTATTTTTTAAGAATATTACGTATTTTTTGAAAAATCAAAATTATACAGCAAAATGAATCGTGTGGCATCTCATAGAGAGCAATTAGCACTAATGCACGAATGTTCTGAAAAATTACTTCTTCGGTATCAGGGGACCCAAAACGTATATTCCCGTTTAAATGCCTATTTTCCGCAGCCTTGCAACCTTTCTCTAGGTCACGTATATTATCCCGTATTTACATACGTATGCGAGAAAGTCACTGGTGCTGCTGCATACTTTTTCTTAGTAAAATTTTCTAATTACTTTACTGTTGATTATTTATTTGGACTTGCCACAACCTCTTGCCAGCTGACATTTACGGACGACCAAAGTACATTTTTTGAAATTTGCTTAATTTTTCTGTTTCTAATAGTATACCTGTATTATGTTACTTTAATAATATTGAAGAAAAACAAAACCTTTTGCTACGTCGTAAATTTCATTGAAAAATCTGGAGCCGTTGATAAGAAACTGATTTTAAAGCTTTAGTGTAAATCCGAAAGGTCAAACTCGTTTGTACAGAATTTTTTTGAGATTTCGAAAAACTTAATTGAAAATAATTTAAAGCATCTTCATTCAGAAATGCAATAATATAAACAAGTTTTTGGACATGAACATATTAAAGGCATGAGATATATAAAAATATGTTTGTGTAATTTAAAAAAAATAATACTCCAAAATGACTTTTATGACATTATAAACAGTGCAGTTATCACTATCCGTACGAACAGTTCTAAGAAAAAATATTCAGCTGTTTTTGAAAAAATAGTATTTGAGTGTTTCTGAAAATTTGGTTTTACCAGAGTTCTACTATGGTATTCTGAACTAATTGGGGACGTGGTCTGTTCTGATTCGGAATTGTTCGAATTTTCAAAACAAATTTACCGTACATATACAAATACATCTAAAGGAATACCAGCCACACTGCAACGTAGCTTGTGATGTGAGAAAATGGCAACTTAGCTTAGCGACATGACGAAGTTGCAATGTTGCGAAGAGTAAAGAGCAGAACGTACATCACCGATCGCATGCGATAGTCGTTGCAACATGGTTTAAAAGATTAGTAGTACATAAAACACTGTAGGCTTTCACGGCCGGCGTTATGTCACTGCCGTCACAGCGTCACTGCCGCAGATGCAGACGAAACGTCTGGAAATATGTTTTCCAATAGACCACGGCCCTTCAGCCCGGAAGAAAACTTAGAACATTAGTAGTACAGTTTGTATCGCTGCTGTTCACAGGTATTCTACGTACCGCATTCTAAGTTGCATTGACGTCCACAGTCCATGCTCATGCTTTCATATTCATGCTTATGCAATATATACATGTGTGTGTGTGTGTGTGTATGAATGAATTTCTCGCAAAAATGAAGAATGTCACAAATAGAAAGCGCCCAAAAATGAATACATTTTTATCACTTATAATAAGTCAGTTATATATCACGAATTCCTGATGAAAGAACACAGTCTAAGAAACTATAGTGAAATAAAACAAGCCACTTGTACCTTGCCGTTCGATTCACGTGCAGCAGTGCCATTCGCATCACAGTAAAATCTTGATAACATGCACTCGAATGACATTATCCCCTTGCCAGCTAGTGACACAATAGCCACTCTCAACCGCTATAAATACTCACAGACTGAGCTGGCAGATACGTAGTCCCAGAAGGTTTCAACATGCTTAAACTCATCATCTTGTGCCTCTTGGCTGTCGCTCTTGGTGAGTAGAAGTATCTCTTTACTAAAGCAGTAAAAAAACGAACTGACGATTAGAAATCGGAAATATCACAATCATCCTTTCAAATTCCTTCCTTAACACTGATGTTAAATTAAGATGTACTTTAAATAAAGGAAGATTTATTTTTCATTTTATTTTTGTTTCCTATATTAGTATTTCAGTACAAGAGATACCTTTTGCTGCTCTCACAAGCAACCAATATTTGTAAATAAAGTCTATAATGAAACAGAATTTCATGGTGACGAATTGCAATTCGGTTTTTAAAATATGAAGGATTTGCGGAAAAAATCCCGTCTAAAGATCCATGTGAAATGCAACGCGCAACACTCGATAGGATTGTCAAATGTATCTGGTTACAAAAACCCTTAAGCTAAGCGTGCTAAGGCCTTGAATTCTGGAATTTTGAGTCCTCAGGTCACAAATAAACGTATCGTACATCATAACCTATAAGATGATAAGTTCGCGGAGAATCTATATTTTTTGCTGGTCGGGCGCATATAACTACTAATACCATCTATAAATAACTATAAATACCATCTATACTCAGGACTTGGCGCAGGAAGCCCTATTTGTTTGTCACACTTAGAAGACTAACATTTTCCCATCTTTTATGTACGCTTGTGCACCGTGGTTTGCGCCGACTGACGTGGTTCATTTGCACAATCATTAATTCAATATTCGCGCTCGCAGTAATAACTAGAATTATTAACAGTTGTTTGACACCGAAGACGAAGACCATGGACATATTTTTTATGAGTGACATTCTCATTGGAGGTTCATTTACCATTTTGCCGTAATGTTCACGTGCAATGTATCGAAGTGTAGAAGGAACTACGATGGAAACGAACTACATGTTCCCCTTGTTTAAATTTCAGGATATAATTAGTAAACACTGGATATCTGTAATTCATCAGCAGGATTATGATCCACACAACGGTACGTATTGACATTCCATGTTCTGTGAAAAGTTGTGACTTAACGTACATTACTCAGCATGGTACATCACCACATACATCTACTAATCACTGAAAGTCACATATTATTCTTATTCAAAATCTAGTTGTAATGTTTTATCGCTCATCTACCACTTTTCACCCTCTGCTAAGTTCAGTCAATATACATTCGTGGGCAAGACGGTTCAAGATGGGACATTATTATTTTTGAAAACATGAATTATAAATGCAATTTGATGAAAGCGTAGCATTTTTCTATGGGTTTGTGAAATGACAGAGTTGCAATAATTTGACCAGCAATTTATTTTCCAAATCCTATCATTAAAATTGCTTCACACTTTGACAGACATTTATTAAACACATCTATAAATTTGAAGTTACTTTGAACGTTTTCAAGCAATGGAGGTTTTTGTCATCTCTAAGCTAACAAATTTTTTAACCAAAATCACACTTCGTTTCATTTATTTCTGATAACTCCATATTTAATTCCCCCACATATATTGTCTCTAAGGCTAGAAGTGAAGAAACTTTTTTCACTAGATAAGATACTGACATTCAGTTTTGAGAAGATTAGGACTTAATATAAAGAAAATATCAAGAAACTTTATTATTACTAAATGCTTAACCAGTTCTTAAATAATTCAGAGTACTTCAGTAACGCGCTCTGGAAAGCAAAGCGGCATTGACTTTACGGGAGTCAGAGTTAATTCCAGATAGCGTTCACTTGAGATATCCATAATACTTTTCCTCCACCAGGATCGCTAGCTGTATGCGCGATCCCTAACTAGACAAGCAACGGACTGAGCTGCGCTTCAGTATGATACCACCCCACTGTTTAGAGACGTGAATAATCGACAACTGTATGTAAAATTCAACTGATAACATGATATTCTATAAAAGTCGATAATTTGGTATTCTAATAAAGTTAAAACTTATTTGCTAGGGTTACCATATTTTCATTACGGAAAAAGAGTACATTTCTTATAAAAAAGGACTCTTCACACATACTGATTTAATATAATTTTTTTCTTAAAACAAAATACGTATTATTGACCAAATAAACACTCCATAAGTCATCATTTTCACAATACTTTTCCCTAAGCCTACTTCATTATCACTTTTATATCTAAACCTACTGTCTTTTCCACTTTTATCCTAGAAGTATTTGGTGGTTGATGAAATTGCTCTCAACAACTAGATCGAGCTTTGAACCATGCAACAAAATCTTTGAACTTCTCTTTAAGTATGTCACTAAACAAGGCTTCTCTTTTTGGCGTCATGATCGAAATATAAGACCACGGGTATTATTTCCACAGACCAGCAGAACAGTATTACACGACAGAGCACAGAATCTAAAACCAGCACCATCACACACGTTGAACCAGCTAATGCACTGTCGCATTTCATGGAGTAAAACACATTTCAAGAAGTATTGTAGATCTATGGATTTTGGTGGTTGTTAGACAAGGTTGTTGAAGATAAATGTCATTTATTTACACAACAATGTTTATTTATACAAATGTTATAATGACACGATTAATCGAAATTGGAGTATCATTCGCACATACATACATGTAGGTTGAATTTAAAAGAAATACCCCCCTTCCAATAAAAAAAGAGGACATTTCGTCTTTTCTGAAAAAAAAACGCCCGGAATATTTTTTTATATCAAAACGAGGGCATCTTCGTGAAAGGGGACGTAAGAACCGTAATATTTGCAAAGAGTAGGGTTGAACGTGCCCGATGTTTTATCCTCGCATGGACAACTTTAAGTAGCTTTCTCGAGAGCAAAAGCTTTTCTAATATTTTTGTGACTGACAGGGAAAGCGAAAAGCTAAAGAAATTGTTTAATTGCTTCAAATGCTTTAAGGACTTTAGTTAATCGTTCCAAAACATGTCTGTCTATAATACAGAATAAATCTTTATTGAAAATTTGACACATCAGTTCCATTGCTTTTTATTTTTATTTGGTATCCTGGTACATGGGAATTTACTTTTATACACTTTTATACAAATAAACACGTTTCGTTAACAACTTTTCATCTTATTATGGAAATGAAAGGATAAGGAAGAGAGTGGGTTTAAACATGCGAGAGTGCTCACATGGGTACGCTAGTTTTAATATAATTGCTGAATTTGAGTTTATGTGGGTAGTTTTTAAGCTAGTACAATATCTACTCCGTAAAGCGTTCTAACTTAAACAATTCTGGCATTCACCTCAAATGGTTTTTCCTTCGCATCAAAGCAGCGGAAAATAGGCCATAAGATACAAATAAGGAAAAAAACACAGAAAGAGGAAAAATCTCCAATCAGAAGGCGCGTGCATACTAATCTACCAAACTTTTTCTAAACTAATATTTAATTCCTGACGCGAATGCCACGCGTTATACGTCCGGTATTTTGCCTCTTCGGCACCGGAATCTAACAGCGCCTTAGAAATAAGTCCGCACCATCGCCTCTGCGTTTACTTCCCTGACACCCTCTCCTATTTGCCCCCCTAATGTTTCCTAAAGTGTAATTTTTCTTAACATACGTTTAACAAAGTACAAATAATGTGATTAGTTCCTCCCAAATCAGGCATTTTGATCATCTTCATTTAATACATAATAAAATAATAATTTTGCAGTTAATGAAACAGCATCATTACTGAATTATGTAATTAAATGCTACTTAGAAATATGAAAAAAGATACAGAAATACACAGTATACTGATTAATTACATGTAAGAAATCATAAAACTAGCACTGATTTACAGGAAGCAAGAATGTTGCGAACTTTAGACATTGTAGTCTTGAAACGCGAAATTATCGACACATCATTCAAACTGACGAAGGAAGTCCCCATGCGCGTGCACTGGCAATAGAGATCATTCTGCTTATTCATTTGTGGTTTCAGCGCACTCCCGCGAGGTGGCGCCCCGACTCGACGGCCGCATTGTCGGTGGAAGCTCCACCTCCATTTCGAATTACCCCTACCAGGTAACCTCTCTTTTAGGTAATCCATCAACAGTATATACACAATTTGCTTTGGAAATTGTAGAAAAAGCGTAATGTTTTTATTGTTAGGAACTAAACATATTGCCCTATTCTCATACAATCGATTCAAATTGTCTGAATTTGCTATTCCTACTTTTCAGATCTCCCTGCAATATGGAGGCAGCCACATCTGCGGTGGCTCCATCATTAGTCCTGAGTGGGTCCTGACCGCTGCCCACTGCATGGTCTAGTGAGTATTCGTTCATACGTGTACAAGTGTTGGAGTGGAAATAGGATCAAAGAGCAAATATAAAAGCGTGTTTGTTCTGCGCAGCTCCACTTCCGGATACACTGTGCGCGCTGGCTCTAGCAGTCTCAACGCCGGAGGCACCGTCTACAGCGTGTCTAAAGTCATTGTTCACTCCAGCTTCAGCTCCCGAACCTACGACTACGACATCGCTGTCGTTCGTGTAAGTTTACAGTTCTTTATATTGTAAACCTTTCATAACTTTACACTTGTTTCACTCCAGCTATTTCCACATAGAATATATCATCCACATGAACAGAATGTTGTGTGTGTGTTGGAATAATATAGTGAAGGTTTTTAGAGTAATAAGCTTTTGAAATTATTTGTTAAAAAACATTTAAGGTCATTAGCGACCACTATTAATTTACACCTGAGATACTGTTTTATAATTTAGAATAAACAGGAAAATTGAGTTCAATAAATTTAACAACAATTAAGATTATATTATCAATATCAGCAATATTAAGATAATTTAAAACAGTTTTGCAATCTTCAATTCAATTACATATTTCATGTCAAGAATGTGTCTTAGATTATGGAGTAGTAAACGTTTTTGTATCGGCGTGTAATTAAAATTTGTATTGTCGTAAAATACAACAATTTGGGATTAAGTCATTCGCGGTTCGCGATTTAGTATGAAATACTAATTAAAACTAAGGAAAATAATATTCTAACCATTGAACAAATATAATGCATTTTATACTGTTGCTGACGAGCAAAACCATTTGGAATCAAACACGTCATCGTGGTCTCTTCGATTTGATGAATGTTTGCAACATGATTTTGCAAAGAAACGCTTTGCTTCTGCAGAGCAATTTTTTGACCACTTATATTTTTCTACTGTGTCGTGAAGGATGTATTTTAAGATCAAAAGATGCGCTGAGATCCAGTTTACCCAATTTACATAATTCGATAATTTTTATTTCTCTGTTAATTTTTCTTTATGAACAAATGTTTTAATTTATTTTGTCATAAACAATTAACAAGTTTCCGGACCGTATAAGAGCATCTGCAATGCTACTTTTTACATAGAAAGCGTTATTAATTATTATTATTATTATTATTATTATTATTATTATTATTATTATTGCTATTATTATTATTATTATTATTATTATTATTATTATTATTATTGCTTGTTTCGCAAATAGGCCATCATCGTGCTACGTGAGACGTGCATTCCACCGGGATTTAGACTTGATTATTAGGGTAGGTGCACGTTACTGTTGTATTGGGTGAATCAGCATTGTAAAGCCGATTCAATTTTTATACCCCAGAGTTGTTAGCCCTGGGGAAGGGGGTGAAGGTATGATGAAGATTAATGATGAGAGAGATACACACAAATTTACAGACACACATAACACAACCATTATTATTGTTATTGCTATTAGTATTTTATTATTAATTATTAATATTATATTCACATAGAGCCATTTCTACCGCTGTTACTAATTGTTATCATGTATGATTCTTAACTATTAGGTAATAGTATAAAATATCAATATTTGTATTAATTAATAATAAATTTGGTGCGCATTCTCGGATCTAAAATTATATATGCATATATATATATATATATATATATATATATATATATATATATATATATATATATATATATACATACATACATATACGACACTCACGACACCTCACTAGTGCTCACCCAGCCGATCGAACGGACTGCACACTTTTTTAACCGTTTTTCGCGTGTCGATCCGACTAATTCGACACGCGGAATAGATTGCAATGATAAGAGATGGTTGCTTGTGCTGGCAGGTATTGGCCACTCACATTAGTTGCCTAAGTTTTGTCTGGAGTCAGGACTGATGTCGTCAAATCAAGTCCTTGCAACTGCGATCTGCTATTAGGTCTCTGTAGAACCGAGTTCTAGTATCACTTCTGCTTATCACCAAGTTCTGAGATCGAGTGGTGTTTCGCTATCTCCTCTGTTGCTTCTTCGCTTTCTTAGACGGACACCAATGGGAAAGTTCTGTGCTTCACTTGCGTGGTGCTTGGCTTCTGATTGGTTCGTTCATCAGGCTTCTCGAACCTTCTACCGGCCTGACTTGTCGATTGGATCATGGCAATCCCTACCCTATGCGACCTATTTTCAAATGTCATTATTTGGTCACCTTTGTGCGCCAGAGAGCTTGTGTCATCCTCGCGAAATGGCTATCCGGCTGCCTGCTCTCAGCTGCCTCCATGATTATTTCATTTTTCGCCGTCAGGGATTAGCTGGCAAACGTACAACCGAATCGTTTAACTAGAATGTTCCGGTGATGAATTTAACAACCCCGAGAACACGGGATGAGGCGGGGTGGTGGGCGGAGTCGACGTGGACGTCTTCGACGGACGGCTCGCGGAAGAGCCCTTGGGGCGTGCCGTTGTGCGCCCGCGAACCCTTTTGGGGCGAGGGGTGACGAAGGGCTGCCGGGCGACGACTCCGCTCGGGGCGATGACGAATCGCTCGGAGCGGCGCGTTGGGCGCCGGGGGGAAGTTTGGCTGGCAGAAGGGTTTGTCGCACCTGGAAGGAGTCGATAAGACTCCTTGCAATATACTCGTATTTAGATGTCTGGAAGCGAAAACGTAATTGCCGTTGAAACACACCTCCCGTTGCAGATCGCGGGCAGTTTCACCTTCGGCGACAAGGTGCAGTCCATTCCGCTTGCGTGCACAGCGCCCGCCGCCGGCGCCTCCGCCGTCGTCACCGACTGGGGCATCGCCACCGTAAGTGCGGTTCCACTACTTGCTGGTGCTGTGGAGCGGTGCTGGGTGGGCTAACGCGAGCCTGTTCGCAGGGGGGAGGCTCTGCTGGCAGCACCCTGCAGTACGCGATCGTGCCCATCGTGCCCAACTCCGACTGCAACGCCTTCTACGGCTCTGGCTTCACCACCGCGCGCATGTTGTGCGCTGGTGACGCCGGTGGCGCCTGTGGCGTTGCCTCTGGCAGCCCCCTGGTGTCCGACGGCGTGCAGGTGGGCATCGTGTCCAGGGCTCCCGTCTGCGACCGCCCCAACTACCTCGGCATTTACACAAACGTGGCGTCCTTCTGCTCCTGGATCAGCTCCAACACTGGTATCTAATCACTGGTTGAAGCTGTTCATATGGGTAGGATTATTTTTCTTTCTTTAACTTGTTCTTTATTTCTGAATAAAGATACTGCGAAGAAACATTTTTATTTGTTTATCCTCAGGCCTTTACAGGTATATATTGTGGAGTCACCGAATATTTTGATGATGAAGTAATTTTTAAACTGCCAACGTATTTCTTGCCAAATGCGGTGTAGGACCGACGGACGCACGGGTCTGATGGCGTTCGACGTCAATAGATCCGATTCGTCACACCCTCCGTTAAACCATTTCTTAGTTTACGACTGCAATGAATGGAAGGGATCCCCACCGCTTGTGTTTGATCTGTGAGTTCTCGCGACCCGGGAAAGCGCTGACCCACCCCCTCAAACTCGCCCACCCATCAGCCTACTGATCATTAACTTTAAGTTACGAGAAATCCCAGGCCACCGACGAAGCGGCACTACGCTGCACGTGCATTTTACAAACAAAACGAGTGACCAAGAAGGATATACTGTGACTTTCGATTCGGGTCGATTAACACACGTCAGGCGTTGGCCGCAATTCTTCTGCAACGTAATACCTTTCACGCCAATGGGCAGCCGTTTTATCAAAATCTTGGAATCTTCTAAAACTTTTGGGAGTGAAGGGAGGGGATAACCGAAACGTCGGAGACTTTTTCTCAGACAACTGCCATTCACGCCTTGTCAGACCACCGCTCACTCCAGAACTTGATTTCTTGTAAAGCAGCCGGGCAATCGACTTTTTTAGAACGCTGTGATACGCGTTTCGAACTTACTTACAGTTTGTCGAACCGCCCTTCAGAAGCAATGTGTGGTGAATTTCAACCCACATTTGCTCACGTAATTTGACAATTTGAAGGACACTTACTGCATTTTCAAAATAACGCTGCGCGGCTTCCAGAACTTCACTATTCGGTAAAGTTCTCTGTGGAAATATTTGCCTGTCAAAAAAAAATCAAAAGAAACAAGTAGTAATGTCAAGAAACCTTAAAATCCGTAATATTTAATTTACGAAGATTTCTTTGTAGATGCGACCCTACACGTAATATGTCATGTCCCGTATGTAAATCCAAAAATGTTTAGTATAATAAATAATTGTAGGGCGATCAATCATAAAATACATAATAATTTTTCACATTATAGTATACATTTCGGAGAAAATATAATTTGGCTTTTCTAGGAGGAAAGAAAAAATGATTAGCAAATATCTGCGCTTATTAGATATGGTACTTTTGTCAAAAGAACACAGATGGGAACAAACTTCCTACATATATGGAATGCGGAATAATATGCTGCCAAAAAATTAATTCGTTTTTATAATTTAAAACATTTATTAAAACATGAAGTTATAAGAAAAAATTGTGGTCTTCCCAAGGATTCGATTCAAATGTATCAGGTGTCCCGTAAAACCCATCGTATCAAATTAATATTCTTGATAACT
This sequence comes from Gryllus bimaculatus, assembly GCA_017312745.1. Classification (NCBI taxonomy): domain Eukaryota; kingdom Metazoa; phylum Arthropoda; class Insecta; order Orthoptera; family Gryllidae; genus Gryllus; species Gryllus bimaculatus. The sequence continues at coordinate 337,068 of BOPP01000328.1, read as the reverse complement.
ACACTCCGATCCAGCTAGTGTCACAACATCCACTTTGAAACCGTATATAAATACTACATTACAGGCGTGCAGGTAGCGTTGTGCTAAAGCCTCCAACATGGCTGATAAACTCATCACGCATTCTTGTGCTTGTTGGCTGCGCCCTAGGTGAGTATAAGTATCTTATGGATTAAAGAAATAAAGTAGTAATGAATAATAGGATTATTAGGGACATAAATATGCATGTAATACTATAGTTAACTTGAATAACTAATGTTGAATGATTCTAATAACTAATGATAGACAATTTAATAACTTGTTGACCTGTAAAGCAATAAAGAAAAAGTAATTGACAATCAAATGATTTAATTAACATTTGAAATAATGTAAGCTAGTCATCAAATATGTTCAGTAGTGACTTCGTTTTTGTATCAATGATTGAAATACTTATTATGCAAAGTTTGTCAAATCGCAACATCGATAGTAAATTGTGTACATACAATTACTTTGGCACTGTAAATACATGAGATGCTATTAGTAATTCTGTAATCAGATTAGTATTTGCATAGCATTTAATGAACTGAGGAATGTGAGATCGATTATTGTTAGTCATCTATTGGCAGTTGAGATGACTGGAGGATTTGGTGTGGCAGTTTTAGTAGTTAAATACCGGGAGTGTCATTTACAGTAGCCAGTAGACGTTCTGCCAGATCTGCATGGAAAACTAGAAGTTCTACGTAGTACATTGGAAGTAATAGAAGTTCTTAGTCATGCTCTGAAACTTCTCAGTAGAAGTTTGGAAGTTCTGAGTAGTGATTTGATATTGACCGTTCATTGAAGGAGGTAGTTACATTAGTTGAGAACGTGTGTGGGCAAACACAATTTTTCATAATAGACGTCTACGTGATCGACTACGCACTGATACTGCGCACATCGTAATTGCTACCCACAGTATGGTAGCTACAAGTAGTTAGTAATCAGTTGAGTAGGGATGATACACATTAACATGCAAGCAGCTGCAATCAACGGTTCTGGGAGAACACATACGTCGCACACAGGAGCACCTTGCAGCGAACAGGAGACCTGTTTTCGTTTCAGAGGCGCAGGTGCGCAGGGCGCGAGGCTGCGCGAGGCTACGCGAGCAGTGGGAACCAAAGTACATTATGTACATTATTTTACACCACCTTGCCAGATGACATTAAACGGTTAAAATCGATACAAAAGTTTAAGTCACAAGTAAAATCTTTTCTCCTGCATAACTGTTTCTATACAATTAGACACTATTTCGAGCATCCAAAAGGAAAGTAATATCAATTTTAAGAATGACATTTAATGTATTTTATACCGAACCATTATTTTAAGAATATTAAACAAAATAAAATATTCTTCGTAAATGGCAATTGTTATTGAACAAATTGGAGCCGTTTTTAAGAAAATGGAGTTTAAGCGTTACTGTAAATGCAAAATTTTAATCTCTTTTTCGCAGAAATTTTTTTGAGATTCAGAAAAAATTCATTGAGGGACTTGAACTCTCATATGCAACAGTGCTTACAAATCGCTGGAAATGTGCATATCAACGACCAGAGATCTTTAAAAAAATGCATTTCTGTAATTTTTGAAAAAATAAAAAGCAACAACAAAATAAACTTCATTTCATACAAAATAGTACAATTAGCCCTATCCGTAAGAACAGTTGGAGGAAATCATTTGAAGTTAAATTTTAGAAAATTGCATTTCAGCGTTTCTGAAAATGCGGAAACACAGAAAAGTTTTGAGTTTTCGAGGAACATTATTTGACATTATTTATAGCAAATGCATTCATAAATACATTAATGTGAACGTATTGTCGCTAATGTAAATATTAACGACGAGCGAGACAGATCAAATAAATTACGTTTTTATAATTTTACAATATTATTAATTTTACAATATTATATTATTTACAATATTATAATTAAACAAAAGAATAGAGTATTATGGTGTTAATGTCACCTTATATAGTGCATTTACTATTATCTCTACGAAAAGTTTAAAGAAAAAATTCCTTTTGAGAGCTGTTTTGAGAAAATGTTTTTGTCATTTTTTTAAATTGCAAATATTTCACCCAATATTGGCCGAGAAATACAAAAAGTTTCAAAATAATGAACATAACATTATCAAAAGAACTAAATATGGAGAACAAATGGTATTCGAGGGAAAAAAATATTTTGTAGTAATAAGAAGACAGGGAAAAAATCAAACTTTTGCAATTTTCAAAAATTCAGAGTTAATCGTGAAAATCAGACGTATGTCAGTTTTTGAAGTGAATTTTACTCTATTTTACAAGAAATTTATAGATCAAATTTGGAGCCGTTTTTGAGAAAATTTCAAAAATGTTCAGGGGACTTAATGTAAAGTATATCCAAATTTTAAACAAAATGTTTCAAAATTGTGGAGCCTCGAGTGGAATCAGATCGACACCAAATATTCATTTTGGAAAAAATTGGGCATAGGGCTAGGGATGTTAACTGACGAATAGATGGACGACGACGAACATTTTTAAAACAATCACTTTTTTAGCATCAGGGGACCCCAAAACGTGCATTTTCGTCGAAATCTCGAAAACAAGTCTCTGCAGTATCGCATAGCTTTCCCTCCACTATGTACATTACTCCGTATATACGTATGTAATTAAATAAGAGTAGCATTGAACTACAAACACACGATTTCAACTGACGAAAAAAGTTGCCAATGCCAATATTTCCCCCTTGTGCTGTCATCAGCCTCGCGTGGAGAGGTGCCCCGCCTGGACGGCCGCATCGTCGGAGGCAGCTCGACCTCCATCGCCAACTACCCCTACCAGGTGAGCACACCTTTCAAGTCTCCATGCAGACATAATGTTTAATTATAAACTAAACGTATTCCCTAATTCTCATACGAAGAATTGAATCACGCTGAATTTGTTATTTTTGCTTCCAGGTCTCCCTGCAGTATGGAGGCAGCCACATCTGCGGTGGCTCCATCATCAGCTCTCAGTGGGTCCTGACCGCTGCCCCACTGCATGGTCTAGTTGATATTCGTTTCATACCGTGTCACCAAGTGTTGGAGTTGAAATGGATTCAAAGAGCAAGTATAAAGCGTGTGTTGTTCTGCGCACGCTCCACTCCGGGTACACTTGCGCGCGCGGAAACTAGCACTCGCAACTCCGGAGCACCGTCTAGCTCCAGCGTGTCCAAAATGTCATTAGCCTACAACTCCGCCACCAACAACTATGACATCGCTGTCATTCGCGTAAGTTTATAGATTTTTAGATTGTAAATGTTCTATAAGTTTACCCTTATTTCGCACATGCGATTGGCTGTTAGATAATGAAGTGCTCTTAAACAATATGTCGTCACGCTAACTTTGCACTAATTAAATAGTGTGTTATGAAGTAATAAACGTTTGTTGTGTCTATGTTCAACTTAATACATATTACATCGCATTAGAGGTAAAACGAAATCGTGGTTTGTGTTCCCATTATGGGATCCTGCGAATATAAACTTTTTGCTTGACGCCTAAAGTACAAATTGTGATTTTATATAATATCAGTGTGCTGAATCCGAATTTTTAATCCGGTCTTCTATCATGTAAGGTTTTCTATCAAAATCGTTGTATTTTTATTGTATAACTACGTGAATTTAATCACAAACGTTTTCAAAATACTTTTTTATTTTAAGAATACTTAATGTACACAAGTCGCTGAAATTGATATGAAGAGTTCTTAATGCCCTTCACTAGAGTTTTTGGTTTATTTTGTCTTGTTTACTACATTTTTAGATGATTTCACACGAATTTTAACACCCACTGCTTTTTAATTGAGAAAGTCTTTATGATCCTTGTGTTATGTTTGTTTTGAGGTATTTAACAATATAGCTTTAACATCCAACAATAGCCTGCAAGTATACTACTCTCCACCGCCCCTGTAACCCCCTTTCGAACTCCATCATATCTTATGAAATAGTTTGCCATGTTCTTCGATCAAAAATTCTTGATTTTCAGGGAAATAATCTAGGTGAAAAAACAGGAAATGAATTTTCAAACCCATTGCACTTGCAAGTTCCTTGCATGCTTTAAGCGTACTAGTCACAATGTTTCCGTAATTGGGAATCTTGTTATCACCAAGAAATATTAAAACAACACCGCAGAAATACAAGTAAATGAAATATTGATGCAACAAGACGTGTCGGACATATGTGAATGAAGAGGAAAATGTCACAAGCATAACTTTGCTACATAACATTTCCCGCAGTATGAGTATGTTCATTGCGATCATTTCCGACCTAAATGTCTGACGTCTGAGTTAGAACGTTTGCCTACTCGGTCAGGAGGATCGCGGGTTCAAGTCCCGCTGTGGGCACGTGTCTTCGTCCCATGTCTTGCATGTACGTGTTGTCGCGGAAGACCTAGAGAGTCTGCTGGCCACCGAGAAGACCGCATGTGTGATAGTGTCTAGTGTAGAAGTTAATATGTGTTCCAATGAGAGACTCAGTGTGTACACGCCGTGGTAGCTGAAAGTGGCATCCCCTGAAACTGGAAAAAGCCACAGCAGGCAACTAAAATGTTCGTTGATATCATGACTAGAAGTTCGTAACATTTACACTCTATGTAATGTAACCGGTAAAATGTACAATAAATAAATCACTTAATTTCTTCCAGAGAAAAACAATACTGATTTAAATGCACCTCCTATTTCAGATCTCTGGCTCCTTCACTCTCGGCAGCAACGTTAAGGTTATCGGCCTCGCCACCTCTGCGCCCGCCTCTGGCGCCTCCGCCGTCGTCACCGGCTGGGGCACCACCCAACCGTTAAGTGCCGCCCCACTACTTGCTGGTGCCTCTGAACGGGCTGAGTGTTCGGAGGGCTAACGCGAGTCTGTGTTCGCAGGAGGAGGCTCTGCTGCCCAAACACCCTGCAGTACGTGACCGTGCCCATCGTGTGCCAACTCGCCTGCAACTCCTACTAGGCTCTGGCGTCTACTACTCCCCAATGTTGTGTGCGGCTACACCATTGGAGGCGCCGCCGACGCCTGCCAGGGTCGACCTGGCGCCCCCGTGTCTGGAGCGCGTGCAGGGTGGGCAATCGTGTCCTGGGGCTATGGCTGCGCCGTTTCCCAACTACCCTGGCGTTTACACCAATGTTGCCAACCTCCGCTCCTGGATCAGCTCCAACACCGGAGTCTGAGCGTCTGCCAGTATGGAAGCTGGTTTATAGATTTAATTCTTTATTAATTTTACTGTTATGTTCTTTAAATTTGAATAAATATAAATACTACGCAATATTGTTATTTTTGAAGCGCTTTATTTATTTCCATGCCGTATTGCATTGATGTAATCGTACAATTAAAGGATCGAAACAAAAAATTAACATAAGCGAATTAAAAGTGTTACATTCCTGCATTCGTGTTCTATGCATGCATTCCGTTTAAGAGTTAACTCGAAATTGTTACGAGTCTACAAATGACACCTAATAGGAGCAAGAAACGGCTTCAACTGGCGACGTTCCTTTAGGATTTTAATAATAACGCGTCTATAAAATTTAAAAATAAAGAAATGGGTTGCACTTGAAACTTGTGCACGAGAACTTCCATTACCAAACTTAAGTTATCGCCTTCATTTCAAACTTCATGTTCTCTGTATTTCCTCTAATTTGGCCTTGAGACTTTATTAATGGAGTTTATTTAATTGTATAGAACGTTCATTAATTAATTTTTGTTTTATTAGCAAAATTGCTCATAATTCCATGAAAAATCACATATATTCACTAAGTTAATGTCACACATGCAATTAAAAGTCCATCATGCAAAATAAAAATTAAACATTTAATTAACTTATAAAAAGTCCGTTAACAGTAAAATGTGGACATATGGCATCTTTACATATGTATTTTACTGTATTCTTCGATCCAGAACGGTCAGGTGATATTCAATTGGGCAAAATCCTAAGAATACTTTCGGCGTTAAATGTTCACAGCCAGACGGACAGATGGAGAGAAGAACAGACAAGTCAGACGATTAAAAAAATATTTTTCGCTATTAGGAAAACATAAAATATGGGGTGTACGGTACGTACTAGAGAATGTAGTTTACTACAAAGAAAACAATAAAAATTTCTTTTACGGTAACAGGTAGTCAGAAAACCAATTGTTCTGTCAAAAAATTTCACTTTCCAGCCAGGCATTTCATAGCTTTCTCTATAGTACATATATTACACCGTGTGAATTCAAGTAAAAATGAATACCTTTTACTATATCTGAGTATTCTGAGAGAACATAAAACAAAAGATGACCTTTGGGTCTTCCCGTTCATTTCAATGATTCCAATTATCAGAGCAACTGTTAAATTACTCATAACTGTTAAATTATCAACTAGTCTCGTCGTAAAAAACACTCCGACATTTTCCTGGCAGTGAGGGTCACAACAGTGTAGCAATATATAACACAGCAGATATGGAAATTACGTTGTACAAGAAACGTCTAGTCAAGATGCTTAAACTAATCATCGTGTTGATTTTTTGGCTGTCGCCATTGGTTAGTACAAGATTGTTCATGAAGTATCAGTATAACACACTTTCGATAGAATAAACTTTAGTTAATCATATTATAATATAATGAATTGTTTGTATTTAATAACCTGACCTAAAAGAAGACTATTGGGGTTGCAGATTTTCGTACAACTTAGTTTCTTTATTCTCGTCGGCATCTGGAGCCTGAGGTGGTCCAGGGCATCAAATGATCTAGAGCTTCTAGGGTTCGTGTACCGTCAGTGCCAAGATTTTTGATGCAAGCTAGGTAGTTGGGTCGCATCCAATCGCTTCCTGGAGGAGAATTCTAGCGGCTGGATGCTCTGATTGGTAGTTTTCCTTCATTTCTCCGATCAACTCCGTACTACTCATGCTGATGATTGAGTAGTACCTAACAAACAGGCCACGAACCGTCCGCGATCTTCCTTGCCCTCTACTTAGCCCTTACTTACACACACACACTTACATGCATTGCCTTACCAAACAAGTTGGGAGCTTAGAGCGTGTCTCATCTGGAGCAGTGCCTTGCAGGTAGAGATACCTGGAAAATCCCGGAAACCGACATGTAGATCGGTGTCGCATCTCACCACTCAGCGAGCGAAGAACACTCCCACCTCCCGCGACAAAATAAGCACTGAACTTACAGGAATAATTAGCGGTAGTCGCCACCGAAAACAAGAAACAAGCAGTCAGAAATCAATATTCGGGATCTAAACGAATATCGCTCTTCCCGTGATTTCTAATGTGGAGTGTTTCCTTGAAACAAAACTCGATGCTTGTACCATTACTCCGAGTGTAGGAAACAATTACGCCATTAAAATATACAATTACCACACAGTTGTGTATACGTCAAGAGATTTGTGTGAACACAAGTGAAAACACCCATGTTTTTCGAAGATTTCGAACCTACACATCGGGCATGGATTTACTACGACTCGCCTGCCACAAGCTCCTGTCTCTTGAGTCAGAATCTCGTGATTAATTGATTGATTGATTACTGCTTCGGGCTTGTTCACTCCTTACGTAACTGTAGTGCATGTTTTTTCTCCGGAGGTGCTGATAAGCTTTCCCGACTACCTTCGTGAAATTAGCCAAAAAATTGAGGTTTTAACTGAACGTGTTACACCATTTGCCCAGGTTTGACCACCAAATAATTTTGTTTGCCTCCCCATGTAAAAAGAGAAGCAATACAATTTTTGGGACGGACCAAGATTGTCAAAAAAATTTGGTATAACGTTTGCCCATCGCTTGCGAAGGTATGCACACTAAACATTTCCATTTGTTCACACAAAAATGTTACATGTTAAACAATTTTTGAGATAACTTCACACTGGTTGGAAAATTCAGATATTTTCACGAAATCTAGTGTATGATTTATCCATCATTTGGCTAGGTTTGTCCCCTAAACATTTTCGGTTACCCATCCACACAAACCAATTAACGAAAACAATTTTCGAGAAAACTCTTATATCATCGCAAAAATATTATACGAAATTTCTTTTCTAATTTGCCCGTCATTTGCTCAGATTGGCCCAACCAAGGTTTTTTTTGCCCCCCACAAAAAGGCACAAATTAAAGGTGTGAGACCCACCTCACTGAGATCGAAAATCTATGAATGTGAAAAGGATATGATATTTCAGAATTTTATTTTTGTATAATAAATATAATAAAAACTGCACAATCGGAGAAACAATTGTTCACGATACTCTTTTCAAACGTTTTACATATGTAAAAAGTACGTTATACTATATAGAGTTTTAAAAAATATGCCCTGGAAACCACAAATACAAATTTCGTTTGCCCATACAAAAACGGTTTGCAAGCGGAAAGGTTTGCAAGCGGGGAAAAGGTTTGCAAGAATACATCGATGCTAAAACAATAAATTTTGTTGAAAACTGGCTTCTAAAGTTGAGGCGTATCTTAAAATTCGAGCAGCGGGGTTACACGCTAAATGTGTAGATATGTTTGGTATGTGGTTTTAAAAAGTTGGAAAAGTGGTTCATAACTATACGAAAAATAGAAAAGCCAAAAAATCTAATGTTCGTTCTTTCAATATTAAGAATAATGAAATTATGCTTCTTAACCAATTTTGTAACAATAGAATACAATACTAGTCACTGTGAACTCAGCGTTGAAAATGCGATTGAAATTATGTACAATATTTGTCACGGTCTGTACGATAGGAAGTATGACAAAGATATCTTATTGTTCACCTTAACTTAAAAACGAAATGCACCACATACAATTATGGTCCCCAAATATTTTGGTGAAAAAACACATTTTTCATGAGATGTCTGAACATTTGTAAACACGCATGAATATTTGAATTTAAATCGCTCTTTTAGTTTCGCTAACACTCTCACACTCACTGTTTTCTCGAAGAGGAAATGTCGAATGTTTTTACAGCTTTAATGAACCAATGACGGCAAATAAGCTCTCATTCACTTAATTTTATAATTTTATTGAAATGTAGTGTTTATACTTTTAACAGGTTAATTTTAGCTAAAAGATACTGCGCCCACAACTTTTCATTGAAACCTAAAATCATGAAATGTAGTTGAGTTTAAAGAATACACTTTTCTTAAATAGAAACACTTCATGTTTTTTTTTTGTTTTTTTTTTTTTGAATTTCAAAGCTTTTGAGGGGGGGAAATACAATGAAATGTGTCAAATTATCGATTTTTTGTCTAAATAAGTAATTCAATCTTGCTATTTTTAATTCTATTTTAATGTCTTGATGTGCCTAAGTCACGCTCCCTTTTCACACTGCCTACAAATATGGGTATTTTCTGCATCATTTTACTCATGTTCGGTTTT
>BOPP01000328.1:309956-325954 GCA_017312745.1 Gryllus bimaculatus | reverse complement strand
GGTAGTGATCATTAATATGATAATGTTAATAAACAGGAACTCATCTCATTTTTTCTACTTAAAATGTATTCGCTTACGAACATAAAGATCTTACAATAAAAATGTTTGTAATTATCTGGTGTAAAAAAGGATGTTTTCTTGTATTTAATTCAATGTTAATTTGAACGTTAATTTCTCAGAACTACGTCTGGATATTTTATTGAGATTTGTCTTTTGATTTGTTGACTGAACTAAAAAATCTTAGCATAAATACTCTCTCTCTCTTTCTTTCTCTCTCTCTCTTTTTCTTTCTCTTTCTTTCTCTCTTTGTATTTCTGTATTTCTGTCTGTCTGTCTGTCTGTCTGTCTCTCTCTTTCTCTTTCTCCCTATTGCATTACTTTCACAATAACTAGCAAACTAACAATACCATTGAAAAATCAACGAACATTAACTCTCATTAACTCACTCTCAATACGCACACAATTATACTCAACTATAACCTAAATTATCCATCATTTAACGGCTATTTATCAGAATGTATAAGATAAACATGTGAAACATCCTGTCTATAGTGTAACCCCTCCCCAAGCTGCTCTGCTCGGACCAGCCTTCCCCCACCCAGCTTCGTTCCATCCCCTAGCTACACCCTGCCACTTTTCATTTTGCCCGGTCCTATTATGATCTTCAAATATTAAAAGCTGAATCGGGCTCTTGGAATGCATTTAAAGAACACTTTAAGGCTTTAAAACATTTTAACACTTTAGGATAATTCATCTTTTTCGAGATATTTGCGGGAAACAGCGAAAAGCGCTGAATTAAATTTTGCTTTAAGAAGTAGAAAAGGTAAATCGGATGGATTTTACTAAATCTCATATGAGTCACTTTCACAAAATATCTTTAATTCAGTGTAAATCTGAATATTTTCATATTAAAGCAAAAAAATATTATTCATATAATAAAAAATCATTCCAAGAAAGTAGTCTAATTGCCAAACTAACCTATCTTCAGAGAAAATCCTACGGAAATCTATTTAGCCGTTACCGACATTAGATTGGACAAACAAACGAACCGACACACACTCTCAAAAAATTAATCGGTTTCATATCACGTAGTATATATTACTATATACGATTATAAAAGCCCGTTGAATTGAAATCACAGATTGACATTCCATTTTTATTTACGTAGAAAAATCCAACATCTACTTCGACGAGTACATACATTTTTCAATTACCCGTTAATGAGACAAAGGATGACAGAATAAATGTTACAAGCTTCCCGGGTATGAAGAGTGGTAAAAAATGATGAGGTTTTGCCAACAATCATGTAGAGAGAAATTGCATGAAAAGGAGTTGCCTGCATGTGTGCACGTGACATTTACTCCTCGTTGTCAGGCAACCCCGTTTGGACAGATATTCGGTAGAAATCACCGTCACTGCGTGAGAACATGATTTGCTAAACATCTGTGCATAAGAAGTTCTCTAAATGTCAGGCGACAATGACGCAAGTGTAACTTTGTTAAATGCAATATATTACTAAGTTCATTCCCAAATGGTTATCATTTTTATATTATCATATACACTAGTAGATTGTAACATTTATTCTGAAGCATTCTAAGAAAATACAAATCGATTCTCAAGCGCAAACACTAAGCACTTTATTCTTGTTTCACATTACTTACATGCTACACTAACCACAATGCTACACAAGAAAAACAACGGCTAATACTTCACCTCAATTTCCGATAAAACGCCAATTGCATTTCTGAGTGATATTTGACATGATATGATGTCGAAGAAAATCTCTGGATTGCGTTCCAAAATTTCAAGAATATTCTCCATCCATTGTCTTCGAAGCAATCAGCATCTCTGAACACATATCAGATCAAGATTCTTTACAAACTTCGTTTTCTGAAATCCCCACTGTCAATTAGCTGCGCAATCACTCGTATCAGTAGTCCACGTGATGGTAGTCTGAAGCATTTACTTGCGTCACAGTGGCTACTTGAGACGGCTATAAAAACCAACATCAAAATCTATTTGGCACTCTGCAGAAGAAATTCAACATGCTGAAACTCATCGCCTTCCTGTGCCTGTTCGCTTGCGCCCTCGGTGAGTATCTATGACTCTTAGATTAAAAAATCATAGTCTAGAGGCAGAATTTACATCTAAACATTTTTGCAAGGGAGTTTCTAGTACAGTTTTTGGTTCTGGATTCTTTAACTTTGTCAGTATGGCTGACGGGGGGCACTACTGCTGAAAAGTGTTCAATATAAAAGAAAAAATGAAGCAAATTTTCTGAGGAGAGTTCCGTCGTACACGTGCTGGCAGATATGAACTTCTGCGACCGCAATTTGGAGGGGGGACTGCCGGGAACGGAACGCGCCGATTTATTATTGTCTTTATGATCGTTTTCGTGGCTGTCCGTAAACTGGTACTCAGTGCGCGTAACTATTTAGATTACAATCCACTTCAAGGGTGTAAGGCAAGAGAAGTAGATACTATATTGCGCAGTCCAGTCACGTCAAACCGCGCCCCTCCGCGCTACTTGCACGCATGTGTAGCTTGGTGCCCATACGATCACGGGCAACGTCCCCTGATTCCGCTCGCATTTCTCCTCCAAATACGGAAAAGCACCGCTAGCCGAAGCGGCGCGAGGCGGGGAGTACTGCATACTTACGAAAATATTTTTGTCAGATTTCTTCTTTGCAACAACCGAGATTTGTACTATGTTTATATTATTTACTACTAATTGCCCTTTCATGTTTATTTAATTTTTAAATATTTTGGCCAAGTTCGAAAGAACATGTTTTAATGGCAAATTATTTGCTTGTTTTTGGTTTATGTTATGTTTTGTTAATCATTAAGTAATATGTTAGAAATAGTAATAATGTGAGATCAATTAACAAGTTTCTATACATTAACAATTCTGCATAGTTTACGGACAGCTATTTTAACAGATAAGAATCTCAATTAAACCTGCTAACGAAGGAAGTTAATAATATTATTACACTCTTAAGTAAACATTTTATGAAATTAAGATATTTTCATTTTAAAATGTTTAATTTTACTCTCAATTGACAATTTGAAATATGAATGATGTATAATTTTATTTGAGTAGATAATTCATGAAGCTAAATTTAGAGCAATACCTGACAACTGATTTCTTTCAATGGCTGACATGAACTAGGTGAACAGTGACGTGCTGTTACACTGGAGCTTTGTACAACCCTTCCTTAAATAACGCGCCATTTCTTTTCCGAGACGCAATGCTCTCGAACACAAGAAAAATATTGACTTTAACCGCGATCTTTACATGTCTGGAACAAATATGGGATAGTAGCGACATTTTCCCAACAAAATTGAGCGATGGATGGATTTGAGTAATGTACAGCCAAACAGCAAATTTGAGAACACGGGAGCAGTAAAAACAGACGGAAATAATCGGGAATCTGCGAGCGTCTAGAGGGTGATTTTAACCTCGAAGTATACCCAAAGTGTCTGTGACATCCAGACATTCAGACTATTTAAAATAACTAAAAGAAGAAGTCTTGTAGCGATGTGATATTTCTTGCATTTTCCTATTAATAAGTTTGGTGTAACCTAGTGTAATTCATTTCAACAATAGTTTTCAGGGTAAGATCTAAATCAGATGAAACTTCTCCACAGCACTTGACCGAGAATGGTAGATACAATTCGTTCTCATGTCTATCGGTTAATATATCTTCTTGATAAGCATCCACTTAAGTCATTAAGTATTTTTTTATTTATTGCTTCTTTCTAAACATTGCTGTCTGTCAAGGTTGTTCATGCATGCAGTTCTTCACTTTATTTATAATCATCCTCATGGCTAAATAATTCACTTCCAGTTGAAGTGCGTTTCAAGAGATATTTAGATTAAAATTTGATTCAAGGTGTAAAATGGTTGTATGAGTCACAGTTGGGTGTTTATGATAGAAATGTCTATTGGGGTTTTGGGCAGGTTTCAAAAATTCTTTCGATAATCGTGAACATATTCTTAATGTGTGTTTGTATGTCTGACCTACAGCTAATGGTAAAATATAATTTCTGAACTGAATACCGTGAATCGGGAATCGTCAGTAATGTCATCTGAAAGGTGATTTTTAAGGGTATTTATTATATAAACATGTACAAGGCATCGGTAATAAAAATATGCATGAGGATTAAAACAGATAGTCTGCGTAATTAGACGTTGCATTTTGCATTGCGGGTACGTTTGGGCTACAGATTATCCGAGCGACTACGATCGAGTTCAATATTGTCACTTGAACATGTAGGCGCGAAATGAGTGAGCGTTCTACATAAGCTCCATATGAGGCCATTCTATGAAGCATATCTAATGACTGATCTTGAGAATTGTTTTCTTTCCAGCGACTTCTTTTCGTGTTATTGAAGCTCATTCTTACTCTCAGGAGTGAGCCATAAAATAATTACTTCATACATTAATTTCTTTATTAATAGAAAAATATTAAATAAAACTGCAAAAACGAGAATACTCTCTTGTATTTCATAAAAGAATATGTAACTCCCTCAATTTTATTCCAAATATTTATTCTTCTTCGTTAGACCTTTGTCTCAAATATTTTAATATTACATTCTGATACACCTCATTCAAACACTTTCCCTAAAAGCAACTTCGAATTCCAGTTGATTAGTGTTTCTTGAGATGATCACTGAAAAACAAGCCTTGAATTAATGGAGTTAACCTGTTAACTTTTCTTGTTTTATAAAGTTATTATGGTTGGAATCCATAAATGGAACATCAGGATCAGGCCGTTTTCTACAATGTAGATCGAACAATTCAAGCGATTAAAGTTTTGAACTTCGAAGTGTCATATTCACACCTCGCCGAATGCCGTCTATCTGCACTTGTGCTCGTATTCTTCTGTTTGTGCATGCGCATTAGTAACTTTTATTCATCTTCTAATGCCTAATTATTAATTTCCAGCGGGCACCACCCGCGATGTGGCCCCCCGCCTGGACGGGCGCATCGTCGGAGGCAGCTCAAACGCTCCACGGGCAACTACCCCTACCAGGTAACCTCCATTCTTCAGCTTCTGCCTTAGCATACGTTCCAAAATGCTCACTTTATTAATAACACTTTGAAAGATCTACAAACATAACCGAATATCAAATCAAGCGCTCCATTTGGCGCAGATTTATCGTAAGAGTTCAATCTACCGAATTTGTCATATTTCCTACTTTGCAGATCTCCTGCAGTATTCAGGCAGCCACATCTGCGGTGGGTCCATCATCAGCTCTCAGTGGGTCCTGACGCTGCCCACTGCATGGTCTAGTGAGTATTCGTCATACGTGTGCAAGTGTTGGAGTTGAAATAGGACTAAAGAGCAAGTATAAAGGCGTGTTTGTTCTGCGCAGCTCCACTTCCGGTACACTGTGCGCGCCGGAAACTAGCACTCGCAACTCCGGAGGCACCGTCTACAGCGTGTCAGCGTTGTCCGCCACTCCAGCTACAACTCCCGCACCTACGACTACGACATCGCGTCTATCCGCGTAAGTACTTCACATCGCAGCCTACCGCGGCACGATATTCGTGGTGTTGAGGTGTAAGAAACAATTAGACAATATTTCTTTCAGCGATAAAATTAATTGTCCTTAGAATTTCTAAAACATTTTCTGTTCAACCTAAGCTAAAGTTCGACTCCAAATTGGCTATATATTAAGGAGAACGCAAGCACGGCTTGGATACGACACAAACTATTTACATAAAATTGTGTGTTTGTAGATCTCCGGCTCCTTCACTCTGGGCACAACGTTAAGGTCGTCGGCCTCGCCACCTCTGCGCCCGCGCTCTGGCGCCTCCGCCGTCGTCACCGGCTGGGGCACCACCACCGTAAGTGCCGCCCACTACATTGCTGGGCTCTGAGGGGTGTTCGGAGGGCGTACGCGAGTCTGTTCACAGGAGGGAGGCCTCTGCTGCAACACCTGCAGTACGTGACCGTGCCCATCGTGGTCCAACTCGCCTGCAACTCCTACTACGGCTCTGGTCCATCACCGCGCATGGTGTGTGCCGGCTACACCGCTGGAGGCCGCGGACGCCTGCCAGGGCGACTCTGGCGGCCCCCTGGTGTCGGAGGTGTGGCAGGTGGCATCGTGTCCTGGGGCTATGGCTGCGCTCGACCCAACTACCCCGGCGTCTACTCCAGCGTTGCCAACCTGCGTTCCTGGATCAGCTCCAACACTGGTGTCTAAGCGACTGCAGTTGGGATCCTACTGACACCACCACTTCTCTCATTTTGAGCATTTTGCTTTTCAAAAGTGCATAATAAAAATTTATTCTAAATCATTTTATTCGTGTTCGCTTTATATTCCTAAAACCTTTTTCTAATCTGTTCCTATTCATGAAATAAATTATATAATAATGTTTGAATGTAAAAAATGTATTTTTTAACTTCACGTTAAAACACTCTGGACGTTTTCAATGATTCGCTCTTCAAAGTACTCTCTTCTCTAACACACATACTTATCCCAACAGTTGAAACAGTCCTGGTGCGCTTTTTGTGTAATGTCCTTCAGCTACTTCGTCGCATTGTCCATAATCTCGGGAATCGTCTCAAATCATCATCTTTCGAGGGTCTTTTGAGTTTGGGGAACAAGTGAAAGCCACAAGTAGCAAGGTCAGATAAGTAGGGAAGGTGGGGAAGAATGGGGAATTGAAGAAGCATTTGGCCAAAAACTCAGAGTTCTGAGTGCTGAATAGTCTGGAGCGTTGTCATAATGGAAAAATCAGTCGTCACTTCTCATGCCTTCTGCAACGATTGGCAACCTCATCTTCAATATAGTAATTTTCGTTCACAGTGGAGTCTTTGGGGGTGGACATCGTGGTGAACATTGTAAGCATAAAATCTGTCAGCATCACCTTGATCTTGGACAGAAGATGGCGAGCTTTTTGGGACTGGGAGACGTTTCAGCTATTCACTAAGACGACTGGACCTTTGTTTTAATGTTCTAACCATAAATCTATGAATTCTAATCGGTTATGATCCTTGTAAATAAGTTTTTATCTTCTTGTGAACGATAAAGCAGTTCCTGCCGAAACTAGACACGTTAGGCATTTTGTTTATCCGTCCTCAGCCTTACCATAAATTTCGCTACGAAGCTGTATATCTTCAATTTCTTAGTACAAATCGCGTTACAAGATTCAACTTACATACCAAACTCTTCTGCAAGCTCCTTGACAGTCAGAGGTCGATTTGGTTGCACGATGGTAGTGGTTTTGTCAACAATTGGATCGTCAATTGACGTGGAAGGAAGTCGAGAACGGTCCTCATTTTCATTGGACAGTCAACCGTATTTAAAACGTTCATGACACTTGAAACATGTCCTACGCTTTTGGAAACATCACTATAAATCGTGTTAAACATATCAAAAATTTCTGTCGCAGATTTTTCCAGCGTAACACAACATTTGACAGCTAGTTGTTGCTCTTTCAGGCCATTCATTTTGAAATTCGCCAAACGAAAAAATCGTACTTCGCTAAAAACCTCGTAGCTATTAAACAAATGAAGATATCAATAGTCGGGAAATGCCGTCATAACTAGAAGATATGTGCAAACGCCGCGACATCAAGCGGATTCTTTTGGAATTAACTGCAGCCGCTCTGATAAAACAGTTCCTGTATTTTTTGAACAGACAATGTATGCACTTCGTTGTTATATCAACTCGGAATATTAGTTCGCATTTGTCGCGTTTATTTGACGTAAACTGAATATATCAGCACCTAGTTTTTCTTCGCAGAAGTTTATTTACAAATTTGTCTCAGATTTCTGACACTTGATCAAACTTGTCAGCAAGAAGGCATCTACCTCGTGTTGTTTTGTCGTCGTAATGGAGAAATCCGAGAAAATATCGGCACAGATCTCTTGACATTCTGTTGACACCATATAAGCAAACCAACTGAGATACATTTTGCAAAAAGCCCCTCGTGATGTAACAATAAATGCCGATCGTTGCTATCCACATCTCTAAGAATTCCGGAACAGTTTTTTTTAGTTCTTTCTTGTGCTTACGTATTGGCGTCTCTCTCCATGAGGAGAACCATTGCTTCATCAAATTGTAAACGGAGGAACTTTCAGAGATGCATTCGTTCGGTGGCGCGCCCACGTAGCGAGACAACCTCGTTGTTTCAAGACGTTCACAGAAGCTCTTGTCGCAGCTGACGAGGAATAGGCTCTTGTTTCTTTCTCTGGTAGAGGATTTGCCTTCTCTTTGATAAGAGTGAGGCAAAGATAGAGCTACATTAACACTCGAATCTTCATCCGCTGTCAATTCATCACTGATTTCATCCTCACTACGCCTTGGCACTAAATACTCATCTGGTTCAAAATCTTCGTAGGTTATATTCCTTTTTAACTCAAAATCCAATTTTTCTAATATAGAGTCAGCTCGTCAACAGGATGACCAATTGAACCAGACACTGTGACCGCACAAGCTTCAACAAACTGACTAGGAATTTAAAATGAAAAATATTGATACTCATTGAAACTTTACTTTCTTTTATTCTTTGCAAGGGCAACAGTTATCGTCTGAATATTCGTTTTAAACTATGCGACAATCAAGATCGTAACATTTCTGGATGAAAGAGATATCAACTATTCTATGACTTTGATACTGTTAAATCTTAACAGTTAGACAAAACCAACACAGATCTAGTTAGGAATAATGTAGTTTTACAACGGGAAATAATATGAATGTCATATATGATCCCTTCGTCTCTTCAAGGTATAACGTGATAAATAGTTTAAAATAGTATTTTGTATATTGCAACTATATCATAAAGAGAATAAAAATGAGGCAAAATCTCCTTTGATAGAAAAAACTTAAAAACTGAATTCATCAAGAAACAAATGCAGTAGGTGTCATTATGACCCCTGCTGCCATTCTAATGGTAATATAATAATGGAAAAACATATTCAGGTGTTCTTCAGAAATAAGTTGTTTCCATATTCATTCATAATACAAAATGTATTTCAAATAAACAATGGCATTTTCAACATTTATTTGCTATTTTATGATTTTCTCTTAAATAAGTATTTTAAACGCGATCCATTTTTAAAATACGCAGCTTGTCCATTTATTGTCGGAATGATATCTATCACAAATACATCATTTTTTTTCGCGAATCAGCCATCTTGTGGCCACGTGAAATGTTCATACGACCGAGGCTTCGACTTGATTATCGGGGTAGGTGCACGTTACTTTTCTATTGGGGGAATCAGCCTTTCAAAGTTGATTCCATTTTTATACCCCGGAGTTGTTAGCCCTGGGGGATGGGATGGAATTATGTTGGTGATGAATGATCAAACAGACACACACAAAAATACAGTCACACAAAACACAACCATGACCAAGGCAGAAACCGAACCCGCGATCTTCATACATCGGCATACAATTATTATAATATAATAAATTTATATTATTAATAATTACATATACGTTATCAACAGCCCTAATTGTTACCTTTTGTTCATAGTTCTACTATGTTGGCAAAGGACAAGGATAGATTTCGGAAATTAAAAAGTAGCCCTGGAGTAATGTACACAACAAACCACATTATTCTCCTCAATTCTTTCCCGGCTTCTTGCACATTACTGATATTATGTTAACTTTCACTTCTTTGATTTTATATTAAGCATTTTGAAAAGTGAATGATGCTGCTTCAATTTGTGAAACAACATTATGTCAGCTATTTCTATTATTTTCTTAAACCGTGGATCTCAGAATTTGTTATGTGGCCCACCTAAGATGTTGCCTTCCATTTTCTCCTGAGCCGTTGCAGTTACTGAGATGCGGTTTTCACTAAAACTTCTATATGCAAGGGGCACATATGGTCATGAATAATATTATTCTATTGAATTTTATATTGCAGAGATGTTGACCCAAGATAGATTTTTTAAATGGAACCCTATAGATTTTTAGCTCATCATAACAAGCGTGAGGAGACGAGCTCATAAATACGCATATCGCCATATGTTACATAGCAAAGTTTTTGAGAAATTATGAGTTTCAAAGGCGTACGCCGACTGCTGGTTTACGTAATTCGAACGAGAAATTCCGGGTGATATGCGGCGAGGGTGATATGATGGGAGGCCATTCCCTCCCGTCGCGTCGACCCTGCGGTAAATGTAATTCAATATAATGTGCAAAGGAGCTCACGAAAACACGGGATTTGCTCTGTAAGACTACACCCTCTTAGTCCTGGAGACAGTGTATACATTTTAGCTATATCAATAAAATAGAATACCAAATACTAAAAAACTAAATAATTATGATACATTTATTACATCATTAATTAGTATGCAATAAAAGGTTCGAATATCTGAAAGACACTTGCTTAAGCAAAAAATCGTTCTTGGAATCAGGCAAGATGGAAAATCTCTTACATACATGATAATTTTGTAAGTATTCTACACATAGATTTTTTGTAGGCGAGTGTTGTTAACACGATAAAAACCTATGTTTTAGACGCCTGGAAAAGCTCTAGAATATGTAGAAAAAAGCAATGAAAATACCAAATTCGCAGGGATAAACACTAATATTTTTTTGCGTTGCTATTTAAATTTAACAGAACATATGTATTTTAAACGAGGAAAAATTATTAAATTTATAAAATTGTCTGTCAATACAAAAATACTTAACATTGTTGTGCATACGGCTAAATATTACAAAACTACATGTTCTAATTGTTTAAATGACCTTCATTGGTATATGCAAGAGACTTAACGTTTAATTCTTTGAAATAATAGGCTTCTTGAACAGGCTTCCTGGAAGAATATCTGAGACGGTAAGATATCAATGTCGGAGGGGAGATTGTCGATTCTTCCGCTGAGCTAGTGGTGCGGTTGAATCGCGAATCAGAGCCCGGCGCTCAGCCATCGCACACCAGAAAGGTTTCGATAAAAAGATACAGAAAGACACATTCAAAGTAATAGGACATCTTCTGGCTACAGATAGACACAAAATTAAACTTGAATACCGATTGACCGAGACTTGTTTAAGTGAAAATGCATTAAACATTAATTTTTAACTAATCTGTACTGGCGCAACAGCCTCTGACAAGAACAAGGCCTACCAGCGGCGTCCCAGCTTTGCAGCCATGGGTTATGGGGTGCGTGTGGTTGGCACATAGTCTGCCCGACGCCGTATTCAGGTCTTCTCAGCTTGAGAAGTAAATATTCCTATCGTCACACAGCAACAGATATTGACCCATTACAAGGAAAGGGCACACTAGAATATGTTCCGACCGGGAATCGATCCTGAGGTTGAGTTAGATTTTTTTTGCGAGCACGCCGCTCTGTAAGCTAGCCGTGAGGCCATTCTTAACTAATACTTTAAGAAAGTAGAAATAAGTAAGCCTTTAAAATGTTAAATAAACCTAAAAAAGCATTTACTCAAAGTGGCAAAATAAAAATATGGTAAAATTTTTAATTTTTCATAATTCGTCAACATTTTACGTAAAACCTTTAAATACGTTCTTTAGAATACAAGGGACATTTTCCTAAAAATCAGAAGTCTAGTAATTACAAAGCGTTAAACGAAACTCGAAAGTCTTTAAACTTCTGAATATTATTGTGAACCATCTAATTTACTCCAGCTGGGTTTTCGCCAACTAGGTATCTCTCGTCAGCGCGGCAGCGCCCCAGGCGCGACTCGCTCTAAGCTTCCAACTGATCTCCCGGCATCTGCGGTAGTGTGTGTGTATGCAAGTGTGACGTCATGGATACTCACAGCGACCACAGACACAGAGCTTTCGTATAACAAATATATTAATTAACAGGAAACAAAACAAATATATACATTATAATCTACTACACCCTAGCTCTGATAGACCTACTATCCCCTGATCGCGGGAGCGATCCAAAACCGATTGAAGATGGTTTGATTGTGGCATTCGCCCCACTCCTACTTTTGAAGCGCGCACACAGCCTAGCTTCCGTGATCGGATGTCACGCTGGACCAAAGTCCGTCTGGCGCACCAACGGCTGGTTTCCTCGATCGCAGGAGCGATCTTATCCGATTGAGAATCGGCGTGAATCGTGGCACTCAACCACTCTTCACCTTCGGAGCACGCACACAGCATCGCTCCCCGTGACCGCAGTCACCAAGGACAAAGTCCGCAGCTTCGTCAACTAATGACTCCAGCCTCGCGACCTGGCTCGCCTATGCACGTCTTGGCGCAAGTTTTGTGCACACGCACGAGGTTCTCCACGCCTCCAGAACCCTGCCTACTGGCTCCGTACACTCTGTTATATAGGCGAGGCCACGTGACCTACTCACGTCACGCCACCCCTCGCTTGTATAACAGTGAAAAGCTTCTATAAAGCCGGAAGACACCCAAGCCTTGTGTCTCCCGTCTCGCGTTCTTCCCTTTACGGAAAAACCCTTCTTCCTGTGGCGAGACTATCCGCAACCAAGCGCTCTCAATAGTGCCATGAGCACGCTGGCTAATACGTTACACAGTAGGAGTAGACTAGGTCAAGAAAAGTGAAGAAAAAATCACTGGAGGTCGTTGGCCCGTTTGTTAAGGTATAGCTCCGGATCGACTGGAGTTTGATCAGAGAAACCACGGAAACTACCAATCAGAGCATAGTACAACGTAGGCTTCCGAGGCTCGAGTCCATTTACTTCTAGGCTGTCCGGGTTGACGCCGCTCGTTGGCAGATAGGCGACGTTTCGCCTGTCATGTCGCAGGCTTCTTCAGGGTAGTCAGTCACCTACCCTGAGAAGCCTGCGACATGACAGGCGAAACGTCGGCCTATCTGCCAACGACGCGGCGTCACCGGACAGCCTAGAAGTAATACCAATCAGAGCGCCGGCTCTAGAATTTCCTTACGCAGCGATCGAACTGGACACAGCTATCTAGCTAGTGCCGAAAATCCTGCACCGTGGGAAGGGGACCCTATTAACTCCGGACAGCGGCCTTGCAAGACATCAGTGATCCCCTGAGCCACTTCTCCCGGTCCTTCCTTCCGATATTCACCCCGAAGCGATGGCCGTTTCTTGCGACGCGAGTTCACCGCAACGGAGTCCGACGGTTACCATCTGTGGCGCTCGGGGGTCCCGTTCGAACGGCAACCGTCAGCCCACAATCTGACATGGACGGCTGGGCACGTGTTCTCTAGAGAGAGAGAGTAGGGGCGGGACAGCGAGCGGTGGCCGATAAAACCGCGATTCAGATCTCTAAACTTCGATTTATTTATATATAATGGTACATCAAGGTTAAGTTACGCTCTGCTGCCACACACACGCGCGACTAGCACGTGGTAAGCACATGGCTTCAGTTTCCCGTCCCGTTCACTTTGTCAACTCAGTAGTGAGAGACTGCCTTCCCTCTCCCCTTTTAGTACTTGATCTTGAGGTGCCATTATAAATAAATCTACCGTACGAACATCAGTAATTATAAGTATCAATTCTAGACTGCGTAATCAGTAATAAACATATCAGCTCTTGAAAAATTAGATAACTATAAATGTAATTCTGAAAATACATGAAAGGTAAACCTGCCAAACAGAAGAAAATAAATTAAACAAAAGAATCTTAGCCCACCTGCCGACCATCGGATGTGCAACATTTCAAATGACAATGCAATTTTTTCAGACTACTTTATTTACATTAAATATCAACTTGCGGCTTATTTTCCGAACAAAATCACAAATACTATACTATTTTGATATTACTATATCTCTAGCAGACCTACAATGTTGCAAAGAAGGTATCATAGAACAAGTTATTTTGAAAAACAATAATTGATACAATAAATTGCATGCATTTTAGTAGCTTCAAAATAATTCGTACTATAAGGTCCTGGTTTTCAACTTACCAGACTGATACACGAACACCACTAATCTGCTTTAATCTAAAAATTCCGTTTTACGAACTGCAAAGCGTGGCACAATAACTGAAGTTCTTGTCATTATCTCACGGACAACTGCAGAAATGTAATAAGGAAGAACGAAGTAACCATTCCCGGATGCTGAGAAAACTGGTGCACGCCCATAAGTGCAGAATAGGTAGAAACGAAACCTTTTGAATGAGATCAATAACGAATTGTATAGTAGTATAAGAGTTGAAACGTCATACCCTATATTACGTTGATTCGTGAAAATACTTTTTTTATAATTTACAAACTATTAAGTGAAGCACTAATAAGTTAAATATATTCGTATTTATAATTCATTGTTTACAAAATCTTCTAAAATATGTATTGCCTACTGTTCTGTATATTTAACAGGAATATTAAACCGGAAAAAAGGAGATGAATAGGTAAACGAACACGGTCGGTTTCAGAGACCATAGAGAAAATCCACATACTCTTGCAGTCAAAATATTAAAATGACGCCATAAAATTTCCCATTCTTGAAGAAATATCTTTGTTAACTAGAATCCCATTAACGATTTGAATGTGTTCAAAACACTTTAGATTAGCGGACTTCAGACTTGAAGATTGAAAATTCCCTCTCGAAAAAGCACAAATATTGTGATGGTATCAGACTCTCTTGAATTTTGGTGAGTCACGTCTGTGAATTACTATGCCAGTATAAATGACACGAGCCAAGAATATCAGGGTTTCTTTTCAAGTTCTCACAATGCTGAAGCTCATCGTTCTCCTTGGCGTAGTGGCCTGCGCCATTGGTGAGTACATCTACTCTAGAAAATACGCTTAGGGAAGAAGATTGTTTTGCACAGTTTCAAGTAATTCGTGGAAAGAAAAACCCGGTGTGGTTTCAGTGGAATGGCGCTTAGCATATCTGTTATTCTCAAGTTCGCGGGTTCAAATCAGATCGAAGCCGAAGATTTTTAACGGCGAAAAAATCCTTTGCACGACTTCGGAGGAAAATTAAAGTATACTATCCCATGATGTAGATTTACTGCATATTAAAGATTTTCAAGCCTAAAAGAAATATGTGAGCAAAACGTATTTTGCATATTTAGTCGTTCTAGTAATATTTTTCTTTTTGCTAGATAGCAAAATGTGCGTGGTCAGGCGGAATAGCAGGGCTGATGGTCAGAGCCTCGCAACGTAAAATAAGACCAAAAAAATTGAATATTGTGTGTTAGTACTGGAAGGGAATTACCTTACAGATGTATATTAAACAGATACAAGAAGAAAAACAAGAGTGTGCCTGTTTTGATATAAGAAAACCAGCATGATACCTGGAATACACATCAAAATACAACACCCTTTACTATCGTGCATAGCTCGAAAGCGATGCATGACAGGGTGCGGTCTGTAAAAATGATATCTTTTTCGGCCTTCTATTGCGTTTACGAAGGTTAACTCTCTCCGCAGAATACGTTGTGAGTTGAGTTTCAGTGTAAAGTTATTTTCACTTTGAAATGCATAATTTACAAAATTACGAGTGTTCGTATGAGTTCAATTAACATAATTTACTTTCTTTCGTGATGAGTTATTCGGCATACAAAATTTCTACTTATTTTTTAATTTTTTAATGCACTTGATAAAATAAAGTTTAAAAGTTGAAATCACTGCAGTGATTTAACATTCTATCAGGAATCTTTTGTATGAATTCCTCAAAATAATGTTTTCTAGTAATTAACCTCGCGCAGAAAACAGTGTTTGTTTCTTCGAGTATTTATTTAAGATGAAATATATAGAACATATTTCTCAATGAATGTTAATCTAGAGTTTTTTTGTAAATAAATTATTCTCATTTACGGAAAGATATATGGTGAAATAACAGATTTACAAATTTACTACTTACACAAGTTCACGAAATAAATGCTCTGTTATAACTACTTCTTCGACATACGCTTACAAATCTAAGTAAAACAATACAATTCTATTATATTAATAACACTATTTTTTCATTACTAATTAATTTTCTTGTTTCAGCGGGCACCACCCGCGATGTGGTCCCCCGCCTGGACGGTCGCATTGTCGGAGGCAGCTCAACCAGCATCGCCAACTACCCCTACCAGGTAACCTACATTCTCAGCTTCTGCCTTAGCATACTTTC
>BOPP01000328.1:298305-309931 GCA_017312745.1 Gryllus bimaculatus | reverse complement strand
CAAAGATGCTCACTCATTGACACACTTTAAAAGATCTCCAAAGATAACCGAAGATTCAAATCAAGATTCAAATCGTTCCATTTGCGTTGATTTTTTGTAAGAGTTCATATCTTCCGAATTTTTTTTATTTTTGCTTTTAGATCTCCCTGCAGTATGGAGGCAAGCCACATCTGCGGTGGCTCCATCATCAGCTCTCAGTGGCCTTGACCGCTGCCCACTGCATGGTCTAGTGAGTATTCGTCCATACGTGTACAAGTGTTGGAGTTGAAATATGGATCAAAAGCAAGTATAAAGGCGGTTTGTTCTGCGCAGCTCCACTTCCGGGTACACTGTGCGCGCCGGAACTACACCCGCAACTCCGGAGGCACCGGTCTACAGCGTGTCCAATGTCATTAGCCACTCCAACTACAACTCTCCGCACTACTGACTACGATGTTGCTGTCATCCGTGTAAGTTCCCAAACATTTGCAAAAAAAAAAATGTAAAGACACTCTCTACATGAACCTTTAATAGAACAAAATTAAACATAATTTAGTTTTATTTGAGTCATCATATTGTACATATTACAATATATATATATATATATTATATATATATATATATATACTATATATAATATATAATACCATATATGAACTGTCTAAAATAAACTGGACAACAAATCTAATTAAACCAAAGACAGCGAGAAGGTAGAGAAGGAAAGTAGAACGTAACTTAAAAATTGTTTCTTCACGCAACAAAAGATAACGAAATGCAGGGGTCTTATTAATTTTGAAGTGAAGCTTGTGTAATTGCACAGGATTAATTCTTTCCTAATAGAAATGAATCCCTATGATCATTATTTATCCTGCCATTCTCGTTTCAGATCTCTGGCTCCTTCACCTTCAGCACCACCTGCAACCCGTCGCCTCGCCTCCACCGCACCCGAAGCCGGAGCCCGTTGCCGTCGTCACGGTGGGCACCACTCCGTAAGTGCAGGCTCACCAGTGCAGTGTGCGCTCTTGACGCGTGATCGGTGGGCTGACGGAGTCTGTTTGCAGGAGGGAGGCACGTGCCAACACCCTGCAAGAAGTATCCGTGCGATCGGTGAGCAACTCCGCCTGCAACATTTACTACTCGGGAGCATCACCTCCCGTATGCTGGGCGCGGCTACACTGCGGTGGGAAATACGCCTGCCAGGTGACTCTGGCGGCCCCCTGGTGTCTGGAGGCGTGCAGTGGGCATCGTGTCCTGGGAGCCGGCTGCGCCGCCCCATCTTGCCCGGCGTCTACTCCAATGTTGCCAACCTCCGCTCCTGGATCAGCGCCAACACCGGTGTCTAAACGTTTATTTTGTTCTGTTCCACTCAATGTTTTTCGAAGTATTGTTTTGCCTTTGTCCTAAATAATTCCTCAATAAATAATTTTCTATCTTCTAATGAGTTATTTTATTTGATGTTCTTATTTATATGTTGTAAATTACTTAAAAATGTTTCTGTTTGTTCGAATATTGCTTAGAAAATAAATTTTTAAAAAAGTGTGTAGTACCTTCATGCTACGTCATTTTAATATTTTCTTTGAAATGCAAATTGTGAATGTTTTGTTACTATTAAGTGTTAACTTCAAAAGTTATACTCATTGATCCTTTTTAATTGTTTTTCATGATAAAAGTTTCTTTCATAACTCGGAAATACATGCTGGGATCATTGGTGCGATGACGACAGATATATCTCTTCCAAATTCGAATGCTGGTCTTGGCAAGCATGTTCGGCTTTAGCAACCCGAAATTAGGCTTTTAGGCGCATTCATAAAAAGATTTACCTTACGTATTAAAATTTTATATATAATGTATGTATACAAAATTGTGTACATTTTCTTTGATAACAATATTAAAAGACTACACTCAACATCGACCTGTCACTTTTCCAATATGTTCAATGATTAATCAAAATGATTTAGAAGAAAAATATATCAATGTTGCTATTTTTATTTTTTGCAAAAGATAAAACGTACGATGTTCTTTTCTTTTTAGAATATCAACTGGTCACTTGGCTAATATTGATACCTTAATGACACACAAATTGATGCTGTAAGCAGATTCATTATAACTCTGGTGTTTTAATGAATTCATAATACTGTGCAAAAATGGCATAATTCTTCATTATCACTTTCCTTTTTAAGAGAAAAGAAGAGAGAATTGTTTGAAGTAAACTAACAAAGTTAGGATACCCAGTGGATAATGTTAGAACTGTTACATAAACAGTAGTTTCACATATATTCTCTACATGCAATCTACAAGAGTTGTAGAGTTTTCAACGCGTAGACTACAACACAACTGTAATCTATGTAGACGATTTTTTTGCATTCAAAACCCAAAAATTATCAATTGAATATCTATGGAAAACAATTTGATTTTTACCTGATTCACTAGAATGTTTGGTATAACTCTTCGCAGTTCTTTCTGCATTTTGAAATTCCTGTCCGCAGAAGTATTGGGCATGACACATTACATTTACATCCACCAAACTCCTCCACGTGAGAAAGAATACCTATGCCTACGAGTGCGTAGATTAAACAATGTACATTGTCTTTGTATTGTTTACATGGGCATGTAGTCTATTAACCAATGCACTTAGATGCACTTAGACATTCGATAACACTACTCAGTTAAAATATTTAATGGTACAAAATAAAATAGCCTTTTAGGCCTCGTATTCAAAAATTTCAACGGATGTAGAAGTTGATAAGAATATATTACTTTGTACATTTATAGTATTTCCAATTCTTTAAAGGGTATTATAAATGTACACACTGACTCTTCAGTGAAGAAGTAGTTTCAAACAAAAATACTATTTTATGTACTTGGTGTGAGGACGCCACGTATTATATCACCTCAATAATTGATTATAGTCATCTGTATAAATGATGCAATCTGATTTGACTCAGAATCCCGTAGCAGTCCATTGCCAAAATAACAGATATCGTAATAATTTCCCACACTATGAAATGCATCAAAAAGAATTTGTTGATCGATTGTGATTAAATCTAAAGATTATTCGTGTAAAAATCAAGACCCATTCGGGGAAAAGGGAGAAGTAATGGAATAATTTTATTGATATATATTAAAAGCATAATCTACCATTGTTAAAATAGTGGGCAATTTGTGAATGTAGAGAAGACAGAAATAAGTCGCGCCAGTGTTTTGTAGTTATCTCGTTAGTTCTCAAGAATGTCAGGGGACTCTTTGGTGAGGGTGAGCTTGCTGGCCGCTGAACCCACGTGCTGGATTCGATCCCATCAAGAGCCCGGAGTTCGAAAAGCGGAAAATCTACTGTAGCCATATCACACTCGTGGAATGTAAAAGAACCCTGGCAGTGCGCACGGCAAATTTAAATTCTCCGACAAGATCCCGCCTATATGATATCTTCACTTTCTCCAACGAGGCCGCTCGGATATACTTGTCTGAGACTGACATCTGGCGGAGAAAGGGAGAGTCAAATCCAAACGCAATTAGGGAATCGCCACCGAGGTGCGCTCTCGATAAAGGTCCCCAGACCCGCGTCGGGAGCCTTGCTTCGAAGGAAGCCTGGGTCGAAAACCTCGGGGCGAACAACTGCAATGGTCAGTTCTCCCGCAAATAGTCCCATACAATAAAATCCAGAAATTTCAAGAATGAGAATCAATAATGATGTGATCCTTCTTTTAATAACTGCATCACATCAAGCATTCGATACAATAGTGACCGCATCTTGCAAACATTCCAGCGATAAATGCTTCCAGTTAATCTAGGTATCATTTGGTTAGGTTGATAGAATTAGGTTAGGAAACAAAATGATCCCAAAAGGAAGTCCATGCAGTTCGGCGGACGTTGTAAACGTAAACGATTGCCATGATTAACCGCATCTTTCTACTTAACAAAATTATAACGCACACTACATTGATTTTATATATTGTTTACTTCCTTTTCTTATTCTAATGTATCACGTTTCTGAAACGTTATTGACTGTCACAAATCAACAAGGAATGACATTGAAATAATTCAATAATATTGTATATAATAATATGTAGTAGAACGTCCATAAACCTGGTCTCATCAACGCGGACCAATTTTAGAAAAAGCAGCAAGTCCTCTTCTCAGCAACTGGTCAACGCAGAAGGGTGAGGGGAAATGGGGTGGGGGGAAAGGGAGGGAAAGTGGCTCTGGCGATGCCATGGGCATTCTTAGGTGGTGACCAACTAGTTTCTACTGATGAATGTTGTGCACAGTGTATATTTACAACGAGTCTACATATACGTTTACGTACTAATTTTGTATCTTCAATTTCGGTTCGTGAAATGTGGAAATGTGTATAATAAGCAGCTAAAAATACTGCAGCAGGCCAACAAGAATTACTGCTGAATAAAAGACACAAATAATTTTCCAAAAAAGTAGAACACACACTTGTCAAGAATAACAAATAAAATATATATTACTGCATTAAATAGAATATTTAAACACAAACAGTCCCGCGAGTACCACAATAAAGTGTATAGATTTATCACACTAGACATAATTACTCCCCCCGAAAAAGTGTTCAATAATACAACACGTGAAAAGAATACATAATGGCGGCGCCTCTTCCTTGGTGCCTTGCACTCGCAACTCCGGAGGCACCGTCTACAGCGTGTCCAATGTCATTAGCCACTCCAACTACAACTCCCGCACTACTGACTACGATGTTGCTGTCATCCGTGTAAGTTCCCAAACATGTGTAAAAAAAATTGTAAAGACACTCTCTCTACCATAGAGAAAATTCCTAATAACATTAAATAATTTAGTTTTATTTTAGTCACATATTGTACATATGTACGATATATTGTATATATGTACCATAAATGAGTGCTTAAAATAAAACTGGACAAAAATCTAATTAAAACTCAAAGACAGTGAGAAGGTAGAGGAAGAAGTAATATATAACATAAAAATTGTTTCTTCACGCAACCAAAGATAACGAAATGCAGGGGTTTTATTAATTTTGAAGTTAAGTTTGTGTAATTCCACAGGATTAATTCTTTCCTAATAGAAATGAATCCCTATTATTCACTACTTTATCCTGCCATTCTCGTTTCAGATCTCTGGCTCCTTCACCTTCAGCACCACCATGCAACCCGTCGGCCTCGCCTCCACCGCACCCGAAGCCGGAGCCGTTGCCGTCGTCACCGGCTGGGGCACCACCTCCGTAAGTGCAGCCCCACCAGTACAGTGCGCGTTCTTGACGCGGTGATCGGTGGGCTGACGGGAGTCTGTTTGCAGGAGGGAGGCACGGCTGCCAACACCCTGCAAGAAGTATCCGTGCCGATCGTGAGCAACTCCGCCTGCAACATTTACTACCTCGGGAGCATCACCTCCCGTATGCTGTGCGCCGGCTACACTGCGGGTGGGAAGGACGCCTGCCAGGGTGACTCTGGCGGCCCCCTGGTGTCTGGAGGCGTGCAGGTGGGCATCGTGTCCTGGGGAGCCGGCTGCGCCCGCCCCATCTTCCCCGGCGTCTACTCCAATGTTGCCAACCTCCGCTCCTGGATCAGCGCCAACACCGGTGTCTAAACGTATATTTCGTTCTGTTCCACTCAATGTTTTTCGAAGTATTGTTTTGCCTTTGTCCTAAATAATTCTCAATAAATAATTTTCTATCTTCTAATGAGTTATTTTATTTGATGTTCTTATTTATATGTTGTAATTTACTTAAAAAATGTTTCTGTTTGTTCGAATATTGCTTAGAAATAAATTTTTAAAAAAGTTTGTAGTACCTTCATGCTACGTCATTTTAATATTTCTTTGCAAATTGTGAATGTTTTATTACTATTAAGTGTTTAACTTCAAAAGTTATACTCATTGATCCTTTTTAATTGTTTTTCATGATAAAAGTTTCTTTCATAACTCGGAATACATGCTGGGATCATTGGTGCGATGACGACAGATATATCTCTTCCAAATTCCGAATGCTTGGTCTTGGCAAGCATGTTTCGGCTTTAGCAATCCCGAAAATTAGGCTTTTAGGCAGCATTCATAAAAAGATTTACCTTACGTATTAAAATTTTATATATAATATGTATGTATGTATACAAAATTGTGTACATTTTCTTGATAAACAATTATTAAAAGACTACACTCAACATCGACCTGTCACTTTTCCAATGTTCAATGATTAATCAAAAATGATTTAGAAGAAAACATATATATCAATGTTGCTATTTTTTATTTTTTGCAAAAGATAAAACGTACGATGTTCTTTTCTTTTTAGAATACTCAACTGGTCACTTTGCTTAATATTGATACCTTAATGACGCACTAACATTGATGCTGTAAGCAGATTCATTATAACCCTGGTGTTTTAATGAATTCATAATACTGTGCAAAAATGGCATAAATTCTTCATTATCACTTTCCTTTTTAAGAGAAAAGAAGAGAATTGTTTGAAGTAAACTAACAAAGTTAGGATACCCAGTGGATAATGTTAGAACTGTTACATAAACAGTAGTTTCACATATATTCTACATGCAATCTACAAGAGTTGTAGAGTTTTCAACGCGTAGACTACATACACAATGTAATCTATGTAGACGATTTTTTTGCATCAAAACCCCAATAAATTATCAATTGAATATCTAAGGAAAACAATTTGATTTTTACCTGATTCACTAGAATGTTTGGTATAACTCTTCGCAGTTCTTTCTGCATTTTGAAATTCCTGTCCGCAGAAGTATTGGGCAGATGACACATTACAATTTACATCCACCAAACTCCTCCACGTGAGAAAGAATACCTATGCCTACGAGTGCGTAGATTAAACAATGTACATTGTCTTTGTATTGTTTACATGTGCATGTAGTCTATTAACCAATGCACTTAGATGCACTTAGACATTCGATAACACTACTCAGTTAAAAATATTTAATGGTACAAAATAAAATAGCCTTTTAGGCCTCGTATTCAAAAATTTCAACGATGTAGAAGTTGATAAGAATATATTACTTTGTACATTTATAGTATTTCCAATTCTTTAAAGGGTATTATAAATGTGACACACTGACTCTTCAGTGAAGAAGTAGTTTCAAACCAAAAATACTATTTTATGTACTTGGTGTGAGGACGTCACGTATTATATCACCTCAATAATTGATTATAGTCATCGCTATAAAATGATGCAATCTGATTGACTCAGAATCCCGTAGCAAGTCCATTGCCAAAATAACAGATATTCGTAATAATTTGCCCCACACTATGAAATCGCATCAAAAAGATTTGTTGAACGATTGTAATTAAATCTATAAGATTATTCGTGTACAAAAGAAGACCCAGTTCGGGGAAAAGGGAGAAGTAATGGAATAATTTTATTGATTATATTAAAAGCATAATCTACCATTGTTTAAAATAGTGGGCAATTTGTGAATGTAGAGAAGACAGAAATAAGTCGCGCCAGTGTTTTGTAGTTATCCTCGTTAGTTCTCAAGAATGTCAGGGGACCTCTTTGGGTGAGGGGTGAGCTTGCTGGCCGCTGAACCCCAGTGCTGGATTCGATCCCACTCAAGACGCCCGGAGGTTCGAAAAGCGGAAAATCTACTGTAGCCATATCACACTCGTGGAATGTAAAAGAACCCTGGCAGTGCGCACGGCAAATTTAAATTCCTCCGACAAGATCCCGCCCTAATGATATCTCACTTTCTCCCAACGAGGCCGCTCGGATATACTTGTCTGAGACCGACATCTGGCGGAGAAAGGGAGAGTCAAATCCCAAACGCAATTAGGGAATCGCCCACGAGGTGCGCTTCTCGATAAAGGTCCCCAGACCCGCGTCGGGAGCTCGCTTCGAAGGAAGCCTGGGTCGAAAACCTCGGGGGCGGAACAACTGCCAATGGTCAGTCTCCCCGCAAATAGTCCCATACAATAAATAAATCCAGAAATTTCAAGAATGAGAATCAATAATGATGTGATCCCTTCTTTTAATAACTGCATCACATCAACAGCATTCGATACAATAGTGACCGCACTTGCAACATTTCCAGCGATAAATATGCTTCCAGTATAACTAGGTATCATTTGGTTAGGTTTGATAGAATTAGGTTAGGAAACAAAATGATCCCAAAAGGAAGTCCATGTAGTTCGGCGGGACGTTGTGAACGTAAACGAATGCCATGATTAACCGAATTTTTCTAATTAACAAAATTATAACGCACACTACATTGAATTTTATAATATTGTTTACTTCCTTTCTCATTCTAATGTAATCACGTTTCTGAAAACGTTTATTGACTGTCACAAATCAACAAGGAATGATATTGAAATAATTCAATAATATTGTATATAGTAATATGTAGTAGAATGTCCAAAAACCTGGTCTCATCAACCCGGACCAGTTTAAAAAAACAGCAACTCCTCTTCTCAGCAACTGGTCAACCGCAGAAGGGTGAGGGGGAAATGGGGTGGGGGAAAAGGGAGGGAAAAGTGGCTCTGGCGATGCCATGGACATTCTTAGGGTGGTGACCAACTAGTTTCTACTGATGAATGTTGTACACAGTGCATATTACAATGAGTCTTACATATACGTTTACGTACTAATTTTGTATCTTCAATTTCGGTTCGTGAAATATGGAAATGTGTATAATAAGCAGCTAAAAATACTGCAGCAGCAACAAAAATTACTGCTGAACAAAACACACAAAATAATTTTCCAAAAAAGTAGAACACACACTTCTCAAAGATAACAAATAAAAGTATCGTACTGCATTAATTAGAATATTTAAACACAAACATTCCCGGCCAGTACTGCAATAAAGTAGTACAGTTTTATCACAC
Organism: Gryllus bimaculatus; assembly: GCA_017312745.1. Taxonomy (NCBI): domain Eukaryota; kingdom Metazoa; phylum Arthropoda; class Insecta; order Orthoptera; family Gryllidae; genus Gryllus; species Gryllus bimaculatus. The sequence goes on along the minus strand of BOPP01000328.1, from coordinate 301,120 downwards.
TACCATACATAATACTCCCCCCGAAAAAAGTGTTCAATAGTACAACACGTGAAGAGGAAATACATATCGGCGGCGCCTCTTCCTTGGTGCCTTGCTGCCACACGACGCCAGTTGTGTCCTAACAGTGAGGCAATGAATATTGAATTCACACTGCAGGCAGAGAATTGGCGAAATAACGCAATTAAATATTTGCATTTATTTCTCGGAGACTATTTCATTGTTTATGATTTCTTTCCAAGTTCCTGGATGTCTAAAAGAAACCATAGGCACACGTCATATGGCCGGTGGGTGCACAGTTTTCTTTTAATATCTGTACGCGATGTAAAATCTCTTATGTACATACTACAATACATAATGGAATGGCAATTATTGCATGTGTCGCTGGTTATGAAATGCGGCGGTTAAATAATATACTAATTGAAAAGACTAATGGAATACTGATACTAATTGAAACACTGTGAATTATGAACAGTGATTTTCTTGCGATGCTTCATATTATTTCCAATTTGTCCTGTAAGGTATTAATAGCATCCCAAAATGACGACAGTACTGAAACATCGATCGTCATTGTGAAGCTCTGCATCCTTAACTCTCCAATGGGCACGTGGGGTCTTTTGTGACCCCACAGCTATTTTCTGTCTTGTAGTGATTAAAGTATATGCACGTACGTCATCAGCGTTTCGAAAATATCTTTTTGTGGATTTTATACAACATGCATGCATAACAACTTAAGTTAGTTTTTCCCCGTTTCATACATTTTCCACAAACATCAAACTCTTAGGATGACTCTTAGGTTAGGCACTTCGTTGTTGCGTTCAGTGTAGTATAACAATATGAAATTGAGTGTTATGTTGATAAATATTTTCATTGTATTTTAGTGGGACTGTGCAACGTTATCGTAGTGTCTTATTTCCAGTCACTGCGCGTTGGTTCTTTATTGCTGTAAACTTGAAATATAATTCACGCATTTTTGACCTTGTGCATCTTAATTTCCTGTTTTCGTGCGTCTTTCGTTTACATCTGTCGTGTAACGTGACTATTTCCTTAGTAAGAAAATATTTTTTGAAGAATTAGATACAAAAAAATGTTGGATTTCAAACACATTGATGAAATGCGAGTTTCTACAAATGAATGATTTCGACTTTTACAACACATATTGATCGAGATAAGGTAATGAAGAACGTTGGACTATTTCTCATTGTAGTGATGATAAATATTTGCCACCTAAAAGAGATGACGAAAGTGAACCCCACGTGGAAGGTGATAATCATGAAGATTCCTGCATCGATGACGTAGAAGGCAGCGAATACTGCGAAATTCCTCTTCACATTAATCTCCTTCGAGGAACATTATTAGAGTTAAACTTGGACCAAACGTTGAACGAGTCCATCAGGAATGGAATGAAGCTGATCTTACTGCAGCACCTAAACTGTGGAAGGAAGTGGATGAAACAGAATTAGAGACTTTGATTGGCAGAACACCGATCTGAACGTGAGTGTTTATGAGAATTGTGGAATGTAAAACAAGGTAGACTAGTTGTTCGGGCAACTATGAGTCAATAAATTTCAAGGAATCACTAGTTTTTAACAATCTGAAAATAAATTAGACCCCGACTCAGAGATATCTAGGAAATGAGTATTCAGAGACTGACCAATATGTACTTCACGCTAGAATATAACAGACGACTATTATCTAGTATGATACAGAGGCAGTGTCCTCCAGAATATGAAAACCAAACCTAAGAAGTACAGAATTAATATTTGGTGAGCTTGTAACCCTGCTCATTCCTTCCCATCGCATGGCTATTGGAAAGCAAACTAATCAACAAAGAGATGTAAACCAGAGTAATCAAGTGTTAAAGAACTTACCGTAAAATAGTTGAAAAAGTAATAAACTAATTTATCAATAAATGTATTAATATTTTCATTTCAATTATTATTTGCGAATAAATTTCTTCCCTTAATAGCATTAGACTCCTTTAGAGCCCTAAGATCCCATCCGAGGTACTTTTCTAAAGTGTGCAGAGAAAGGTTATGGCTTAATGCTCCAAAAAATACTTGTAGGAAAATTCAATAGATCGCAGCACTATCACAGGGGAATTTACTTTACTGATAACGTCTGAACCAATGGTCCGATTTTCGATTTGTAAACGGCATTTGACGCCTTTTTAAAATAGAATTTACGCTACGGTGACCATTTTCAAAAACTCTAACAAAAACGCGCATTTGAAATTAGTTCTCAGACTTCCGAGAACAAATTTAAAAAATGTGGCCTTATAGCGCGATGGCGACATGATTCCTGAATCCAACGCCGTGGCAATCATGCAAATCGGACGAATAGGAGTGTCGTAAAGTGCAATTGACGAATACCCCTCACCCCCCCCACTTCCCCTTCTGCGCCGTTGCGTCACCCACCCGCCCATTGTGGGTCCTCTGTCAGCGCGGTGGCACGGCCAGGCCCGGCGTCGTGCGGCCAGTCTCGACGGACGGACGGAGGAGGCGGTGCTTGCGGGACACGCAAGCCACACACTCGGTTTATGCGTTCGTCACTTTGCTTCTCAATCTATTTTTCCACGGATATCAAACTAGAGATTCTATACTACTATTACTGGCTGAGGTAAACGGTCTGTAATAGTAGTACATAACTACTTTTTTCACATATTTCCGTCTTCCTTCGAATAGGAATGCGGAAAGGAATGCGCTCAATATTCTTGAAAGCTGTCCCCCGCCTAATCTGCAACTACTACGGCTACGGCATTGCTGCCTTATCGATCACGGCCAACCGGAGGACCAAACACCCCATTAGTCGGATTTTT
>BOPP01000328.1:272431-296120 GCA_017312745.1 Gryllus bimaculatus | reverse complement strand
CATTTTTTTCGTTCCGTTTTTAGAAACATCACCCGATAAACAAGTGTTTAAAATAATTTTATCGACGGGTTTCTTTGGCTGAGTACGTGCCAACGTATTCCAGCATACATCCAATGTTATGATCCATCAAAAATTATTTATTGACTCCAGGTACTCGGATATTTATTCTGACTCAGTCACTTTATCTCTGGACATCACTTGACTCCATCAACTCCAGTTATTTCACTCAGTCCACATTGGCTCAAAATATGCCGAATTTCTACCGTTAAAACGCATAGAGATAGACACTTTTCCACATGACGATAGCTACGCTACATTCTAATATTGAAAATACTTTCAATTTAAGATAATCATTAAGCCTTAAACATCTCTACCTCAAGAACTTTCTGCTTAGCATAATTTAACTATTCATTCACAGCAATCGGGCTAAAATCCGCCCCTCACCGCCCGGCAAACACTACTTAACGACCAGCAATGTTTTCTTCAACTGCTGTATGCTTATTCTATATTCACTGTTTAGGGCTGCATTGAACATACATTGGTAAGAGAAACCAAACGTTTTTGACTTTGTTACTATAAAATAATATATCGCTTTTTTGAAACCTTGAGATACTTTTTTTTCTCTTCTTTTGATGCCGTGCCAACAGCGCACGAAATGAACCGAGCCAGGACCTGACCCACGGGGCCCCGGCGCCTCGTCTCTGGAGAAGGCACACTCATTAATGCATTCTGAATATGTACATTTTTCATATTGTTTCCCGCTTTCAAGATTTTGTACAACGATTTATTAACTATTAAAAGAACCGATTCCCACTGAAAACGTATTTCAGTCGTGCCTTCGTGTGGGTGAGTGTGCGTGTGCCGCTGCTGGTGGAACATGTAGCATTTTCATTGAAAGAAAGAAAGAAAATATTTTTTTAATAATGGCCTTTTATTGTTACATGACGTCATTCATTTGATTGCCTTTCTTGCTCCTGATCATACACGCTCGTGCTCACGCTCGTACCCACGCTCGTACCCAACAATGACAAACATGCCAGTCAGTGACGTGACAAACATGCCTCAAGTGACTTGTTCAAAGTTCACTCATGCTGACGAAAACATGCATACGCTAACCTCACCAGTCTTTCCGAGAGATAAGCTCTTTGTGTTATGATCTTCTTTCCGTAATACTCTGTTACTCAAATAGGTTCTTAGGAATCAGGGCTTATTCAATAATGTATTTGCACATCACGAACACAGCGAAGGTAGTTCCCCACTTCACACAGCGGAATGGTCAGGGAGGCATGTTCGTCCCCTCCACTGATTTTGCGAGCATGAAGACACCGGAACCGTAGTATGAAGCAGCTTTTTATCTTGTGGGGTGCTCTCTGCACGGAGATAAGACTGTTTCCTGGTCGCATTTACAACATTCCTTGATAGAGGAATAGCAGGCTGCGTTTATATAACCTCTTTGCCGCCTCACAGCTTTCCCTGGCGGGGAGGAGGTTCCGTCCCTGGAAGTTGCAATGTCAGCGCATAAGGTTTTCCGCACAACTTTTACGTGTTCCCAGCTCTGGAACTTTTTGTAACTCCCATACAGTATTTTTCGTGTAGATTCAAAGATTATTCACTTGAAGAGATTCGACTTCTTATTGTAGTTAGAAAAGGTTTAGGTCAGTAAAAACAGAAAAGGGTGTTTACTTAAAAGCCATTCTCTCAAATTTTCAAAACGTTATAAAATCGTTGGTAGCTGTGACGGTTTCAGAAATCAAAGTTGACCCTTGCGTTCCTGATTTATCTAGCATACCAAGCTACTCGTATATAATGACAGCAATGTCAACGGGTAATTTCAGGTTTGGCAGTTTGATTTTAAGATCCAAAAAGAAGAAATGTAAAATTTCTGACATTAATTTATAAAATTTAGAATGATCGCTCGGATCCATCTAGTTTTATACATTCTTTATAGCGGATATTCGTGTAACCACCTATCTCTTAAACACAAATTGGTCGAAAATATGAATATCAGGTACATTTGATGAATTAGCAGTGAATTTATTTTCAAAGTAGAGGCAGAACATGAAAAAAAATGCCAGACAAAAGATTTTAACTTTATCTGTTGCTGACCCAAGTGCGATGCGTTATCTGAAGTATAGAGTGAGATACCTGCCATTCACATACAATTCACTAAGTGTAGGAAACAATGATGGACACAAGCAGCGATTACTGTCTTTATCATTGGAGGAATATCATCAGTGACTACAATGTAACATAATAGAAAGCAATGAAACCTGGAATAATCGCGTCGAACGACGTTGTCTCCTATTCCTCTATGTACGAACTACCACCGTGCAGAAAGAACCACACGTGACAAAGTGCTGCAACTCACGATACACGATACACGATTAATTTAGAGCTTCATTTGCCAGATCATCAACTGTTACAAAATCAACCAATCGTAAACTTACATGTCACCTCTGTGTCGTTTCTAAAGTAACGTTGAACCTCCCTTAACGTTGAACTAAACCTACGTTTAAATCGAAGTATCCTGCTCTAGCATATGCGCACTTGCGAGCTCAGTGGAGGGGACGAAGATAAGCTCTTTTTGCCCGTTCTACCGTGTGAAGTGGGTAACAACCTGTACAGTGTTCGTGATGTGCAAATATTTTACTGAATAAGTTCTGATCCCTCGTTGAGTGTGTATATCAATCACAGAGTATTTACAAAAAGAACATAACACAATCAACGCTTCTCTCACAAATGCCGGTCAGTGCGGCGTATGTGTGAGCCGAACACAATGTGATTGAATGATTTGATAGAAATACAAAACGTATTGAGCAGTTTCTTTATTGCCAAGTCTGTTTGTTGTGCGCATCTAATTCTGAGACAAATATAAAAGAAAGTTCTATAAAATGAATCGAAAGATGATTAGAAACACTTACTATGAGTGAGAGGCAATATAATAATGCAGAAAACCATGCTGTAGAATGAAAACCATGTGGTAACACACAGTCCATGGTTGTAGGTTGTTCATCATTGGGGTTCAATATGAAGAAATTGTACTTTTGATGTACGTATATACAAAGCGAGAGATAATGGCACGTATCCAGCTAGTTTCATACATTCCTTAAAGCAGATATTTGTATACTGTATTTGTATAGCTGTATTTGTAACTATGCCTCACAACAAATAATACTGAAATATGGACATTAGATACATTTGATGAATTAACAGTGAAATCCTTTTCGAAAGAAAGTGGCTGATAAAGAAAATATGCCAGAAAAATCAATGTTATGACTTTATCTCACCAAAGTACGATGCGTTATCTGAAGTACTTAAGTGAGATACGTATCATTGCCATACAGCTCTAAGACGTAGAAACCAATGCTCGAAAGTCGCTAAAACTATTACAGTTCTTAGACTGTGACTAGCACCTTGGGTTAAAGAGTGCCACGAAACCCGTCAAGAACCTGAGATGAGAGCCTAGGAAAACGGCGCTCCTTATTCCCCTGCTATTAGCTGCAGACAGAAAACTGACTGATCTCACAAAAGTGCACAGGGAGCCATCGAAGTGCCGCTGCTCACTACAGCTCGAGCGTCCGTGCACTCGCTATCTCGGTGGTGGCGAGGATAAGTCTCCTAGCTGCCCATTCTGCTGTGTGACGTGGTGAAAGACCTTAACGGTGATCGTGATGTCCAAGTATGTTACTTGATCCCTTATTGGGAGTGTTTATCAGTCGCAGAGAGGATATGGAAAGAATATTAAAACACGTAGATTTCTCTCACACATATTTGTTGAGCCCAGTAATTGTCTCAAAACGAATATCGTTAAGTAAAACGTACAGACCATTTGAGCACTGATTATTGCGCGAATTGTTTCTTTAAGAGAGAATAAAACGTAAATAATTTTCTATTTTCGCTGATTATAACCTGTGCAATTGGCCGTAGAATCATTAGATTAACGCTTCATTTAGTTTTGTGTAACGCTTCATTGTCGGTGTTTCCGAGCAAAATTATCAATTAACGCGAAAGCCTAGGCTTCTTTGATGGAAGTCAATATCTACTTTGCTGTCCGGGATACGCTGCGGCCACGTCTAGGCACAGATGCTAACTTTTCAGTAGGCCATGCTGCGACATTCCTCAGAATTTTGCACACCATTTCGACGACCTTCCTAGCATTTCTTTCCTGAGGGAAGGTCGTAGGACGACGGCAGAAATTTGTCACCTGAGCCTAGGGACGCGCGTTCTCGGACGGATAAGTTGATACAATTTTCATTCAATTGCAATTGAATTTAAGAATTCAACAAATCAACCGATCGGATTTAACTGTATTTCCCAGTGTGAAAATAATATCACCTCTAGGAGACTCTACGAAATCTTACTGTCCGAAAAATCTACGTCTCTTGACAGGTGTGGTGGGGTGAGCGAGCTTGTCACTTACTGGGATGCAGAAACGTGTTGTTGTGTCCGCTCCTACATCAGATAACAACAGTCGCAAGAACAACGCAATAAAGCACACAAAGTAGACCGTCACAGAATCCCCGAATGATGCACACCCAAACGCAGGGCTCTCTTAAACTTAATGTTTTGTTTGGTGTTTGAGATTAGTTCTTTCTTAATAAACATCACAACTCTGCAGCGACATCATCACAATTTGGAAACCTGATTGGAAATGACGGACACCCGTTCCCCTGTCAGCGGGAGCTAACCCTCTCCCCTCGTCAGTAGAAGTATATTTGTAGTATACGAACGTCAGCTCTATGACTCGCAACTTATTCGCAACTTGTGATTAAAAGTCAAGATAAGGAAATTTATCTTGTGATGTTACGCTGCTGAATTTGGAGCCAATAGCTTCAATGCAGTTCTAACTATAGCAGGAAAACTTTCTCGTAATGGTCTTTTGGTTTTGAAAGATTTATGAGCGTGCGGAGTAGTTACATAGCGAGAGATGAAACTTTGTAAAAAACTTACATCCCTTCTCGTCTGGAGGAAATGCAACGTATAGGTAAGCCTCAATGATTTGATTGGTTCTCTAGATGTAAATTAAATTTAAAGATTAAACAGTGACATAATAGTTCGCCAGAAGGAATTTATGCTCACGTGATTCTCATAACAGTGTATTCAAAATACAATTCGCTTTAATCACCATTTTTTTCTAACGTTTAAGCATTCTAGGCTATTAACATACAAGAAATGTTATGAACTGTTAGTTAATGCAAAGTAAAAAATCGAGGCGAAGCCGAGATTTTTAATTTGACAAGGCAGCACTCTCCCTATAACACTAACCTTTCGTGGTATGGTTAGCATTTTTATGGTCTCCATAAAATCTAACGATTTTATGCGAATTTACGACATTACTGCAATAGTAAACAAATTGAATTCTGTTGCTGGGCGGCATGTTACTACGGTATGGTAGGATGTGCTTGTGATATAATATTTTAACAATATCATATACCCGTGATTTGAGAAATCATGGATGCAATTAATACTCCTGAACCTTAAGATAAGTATATAAAGACGTTCGATGCCGGAAAGTTTTGCGCGTCGACATCAAGTGCGTCACCTCAGATCATTAGAAAAAAATGAAATACCGTAAAAAGTGTTTCAGTTTCTTGAAATGCAGGAAAATGAAGTTAATAACTTAATACACAATTTTTAATTACCCTATTAATGATTAAAATGACAATAATTACTCCCAAAACTAAATATGAATTAATTTTATTCTGATTAATGAATCAGATTTGTACAAAAGCATCGCCAGTTTTGAATAAACATTGACTTGCGATGATCGATGGTAGAGAGTGAAACATTGCTAAGATTGCTTAAGTAGCCTACAAGTGCACTTAACAAAACTTACAGGGTGCATGTTAACAAGGTTAATGTGCAATGTGTTTATGTGACAGATAAATATTGTTAATAGAGGCTGTTGTGATCTAGAATAGAATTGTTGATATCTTTAAGTGAACGATGGAATTACCAAGTGAATCGCGCTGAGTATTTGATTCTAATTATCATATTTAAAAAAATAATTTTGCGAAAATCTACACTGAATATTGCCTTTGAACTTACTAAAATTGAAGAATTTCATTTGAATATGGAGAAACCGAAACTCTGAGTACTGCTAGAGAATGAATAAACGTTCTCATGTTCGACCTCTGTCTTTCTATGTACTTAAATAGATGTGCAAATATTGATTTTCAAACTAATGTGACCCACAACGTATTTTTATTAATTTAACTTACACCTTATTCACATAAACATACAAAAGAGTCTCCTTTAAATGTTAGATTCGCATGCTACGCTAGATTCACATACAAATAGCTTAACTGTTTAGGTTTCACCTTTTTTTCGGACAACTAATTTTAATGACGCAACAGGACAGGCGGTGTCCGGCGGAGCCAGAAGTCTCTACGACGGAATTACGCTCAGAGATGGATTTTGGTACAGAACGCTCAAATATAGTTCTTTAACTTAACAATACTTTACATTTGTCTTTCAATCATTTTTTCTTTTATTATTGATCGCACACACCGTTTACTAGGCACATTTATTCCAGACATTTTGAACAGATGCTACATCTCTTTGCTTCCTGCTTCTTTGCCAAGGGCACAAATGACATCGTTTTTGGCATTGTAATTTTCCTGAGTTGTAGAGTCTGCTTCCTTTCCGATAACTGAGTTATTGACAGCCTACCCTTGTTATTCAATTTTCGTTGACTGTCATCTACACGAACTAAATTCTTTGCAATATAAACAATACGTAATCGTGTATGCCACACTTTCAAACATTCCGTTTGAGTCAGCACCACACCTGTCACTGTGCAGTTTTCTCACAAAATCTGGATCGCACATGACTTCGAAAAGTCACTCTCCCGACTCTTGGCTTCATACTAACTCGCAGCAACACTGTCAACGAATGCGACGTTCTTAGAATGGCACACACGGAGTATCAGATAACATCCCGATGAAAAGACGTTGCGTAACCGACATCCGTCCGTCCCTTGGTCACGAAGCAGTCATAAAGTAATCGACCTAACAAAACCTAAAAATACAATATTAAGCGAAATTAAGCGACCTAGGTTAAACGTACCCCGCTTGTCTGGTTGCGGCAAAAGTAAGATGATTTTTTTAATTTATTTATTGTACAGTAGCTCATTCTTAAACTGGTTACGGGTACATTTAGAAAACACCGTAGCAAACAGTTACAAAACACTATCCTAATACCTTCGATAGTTTTCACAGAAGAATGTTTGAAAATTTGCTTCTGGGTCCAATGAAATCCGGTTCCAGGGTAAGGGTTAAATGATAATTGAAAGTGTTTAAGTCTAATCTATGTACCAGAACATTAAGAAGAAAAAAATCTGGGCAATTAAGTTTCAAGAAAAAAAACCCTCAATCGTAAAGAATAATAAATATTATAATAGGTTATTCGTTATCCCCCTACTGAAAAGTAGGGGGCACTTGTCTTAAATTGAATGTTATTCGGGCAATTATTACTATTAATAATAATAATAAAAATAGTAATATATTTTTATTTCGGAAGGTAATAATCTATTTTCATTTCACGTCAAAGGTGATCCAGTTTTGGCATCTAATTTTCTATACGATATTTCGATAAAAATTAACTATAAATAAATAATAAAAATACATAATATACTCAGCATTAAGCAAAATGTCATTGCAAGAAAACATCAAGTCAGTTGCACACTATACCTTCAGCCTCCCACCCCGCCCTAAGAAATTTCCTGGGTGTGCCTCAATTTAAAGGCAATTGAAATCTTTGCACTAATGATATGTTATCTACCTTCGCAAATGTAACCATCTCTCTAAAGTTTATTGTTTTATTTGTCGCACTACAACTGGCAAAGATACAAGACTAATAAAGGATTTATTGATTATCAATCATTACTTTGTCAAAAGCTTATTCATAATACACATTCTTTGGACATTTTTACAGCGAAAAACGACCTTTACCTGAAATTACAACCCGATAGCATATCTTAAACGTGGCATTTAGTTAATTAAGGTTCATAAACGATATCATCCCAAGCCACTCAGCACTTGCAAGAAATCTGTCAGGATGTTCAGGTTCATCTCCCTGTTCTGCCTTGTGATAGGCGCTCTGGGTAAGTTTTTATGCAGCGCTGGTGATAGAGTGCAATGTTGGTTACATGTGAATAGGGGTGATTGATTAACGAACATTATCTCCTCTAATGCTATGTTCATATATTGAAGTATTTATTCTTGTTCCACTGGTCTTTTGGTTTAGTCATTTATTCTTAAAATTAAGAATACATTTTTTTAAGGTGTAGACGTTTCTTCGATTCTCCAATATGTCTCTTGTTTTTTTTATAGTAATTAAACTATTAACATCCCTTTTATTCCTTTCCTTGTAATGAAAACCTTTTTACGCATATATGTTTTAGATGAAATTTTCGTTTCTCGTTCGGATGAATGAGTTATATTGATTACAAGTTTCTTAGATAAGTTATGGTTAGTACATTTCTTTTATTTATTTCAAACATTTTCATATTTTACGACATTCAGTTTACACTCCAGATTTATATTGTTAGCTTAAAATAACCAGCTCAATCTTAATATCTTAATTCTAAATATTCCCTTGTCTGATTTTTGCTAGTTAGTTTCAATTCAATGCATAATTTTTGGCGCTCCATACTTAGCGTCTTCAACATAATGGACACAGACATAAATATATCAAAAATAATTACTAAACAATCAACAGAAATGAAGTAGTTCACGAAAACTTTGATGCAACAATGTCAATCTCGTTTCGGTCATAGATCTCAGGGATATGTTGTTTTATCTGTCATAAGTCTTATAACTAACGCAGTCGCTTCTTTTAGTGGGGTTTGATGTTCTTTTTTCGAATAGTGGGGATTGGCCAGACAAGAAAATCTATGCTTGCTCGCTAGCGGATTGTTTCAATTAGCGGACCAAGTTTCAATTTCTAACTTCGGCCAGTTTTATTTCTTTTATCGAATGGCAGGGATTGATTCACGCGTAATTATTATTCCTACAAGTTATTACATTTTTTGTTCTTCGAAAAATACGTTATTCTGACCATTAAATAGCATCCTCTTTTACTATGTAAAACATTTTCGGTTTTCTTTTTTCTAAGACATCTTATTTTTCTCAATATCTCCAGCAAAAGTATTATCATCTCTTATGTATTCAATATAGAGTGCACTTTAAACGTTTTATCACATTAATAATTTTAAAGATTTAGTTTCTGTATTCAATACCTTGTGACTCAGTGTTATCACATTTATAAAATTTAGTGATTTATTTGAAAGAAGAACCGGCCGTCACATTAACGTCGACTGCTTAAAGCGTAGCTTTTATCAACAATATTATTATCTACAGCTTCTATCTTCAATAGGTAGAAGGTATCTCTACATGACATTTTCAAAACTAATCGCTTACAATTTCCCTGATTTGGGGTTTCTTAATATTTTTTTATAAAAATGGAAATTAGTGGTCCCTGTAGTTGATGAATTGCGGTATGTAAAAACACAACTGTATTTTGTAAATGATCGTTCTTAAAATACCTAACAATCTCTGCTATTTTGTTTTAGGGAGATCTTATGGCGAGAGAATTGCCAATAAAATGACTTTCAATACTTCATGACCAATAAACTTTTTACATTTAATTCAGATTTAGGAGATGCAAAATTTAAAAGTTCATTCAAATCCAAAATCGATAGATCCAGGTGTAATTCAGACCCAATGCGACTAATTAGTTTGATCGAATATTATTCTAGCAAACAAGAGTCAACCACTGCATTCAAATCCTATATATTCATGACTCAATTCAATTGTTGCATGACATTGTTGCAATTGCTCTTGTGGCATAAACCCCATCATGTCCGCTCTTGATTATATTTCAGTAGAAATAATAATCTCAATTATTTTTTACCCGCTTCCGCAAAAAATGGCAATTTTAGCTCGAAATTATACCCACAGTTAGGGGTGGGCATGAGGGATTTGTGTACCAGTCGAATATAAGTTACAGTGTGTGATTAACATATCTCAAAATCTGTAAAAGATGGACATGGGGGGTCTTTCCGCTGATCGATTCAATTGTAATTGAGTGCCAGAACTGATTTCAGGAGACCCTGTTCCCGCTGTGCCCCATCTCGACGGACGGATCGTGGGAGGATCTCCGGGGACCATCGAGCAATTTCCGTATCAGGTAACAAGATCAGCACCGCTTCATTTCCTTACCATTTAAGTCTGCGAGGAAGCAGTGAGAATTTTCGTGATCCAAACTCTCACATTTGTTGGATGGTGTCTCTTGAAAATTTCGGAAGACGCCCTACATAATATTCCTAAATACGATTATTCCTCATTTTTCTCCTCTTTTAAGCTGACATGTTTGGAAACTGATACAACATACTACTCTCCATATCATTTGGCATTGCTGTAAACGATTCAACTTGTGTGGTATAGAGCAGTGGGGCTTCGAAATGGCACAGATTTTGTCGTATTAGTTTCATTTTGTCTGGAACAGCTCTTCAGTCATGCCCCATTCTATTGCCAGCTACCGCATCTATCGCCTCCCAAAAACATATTTTCAAAGTTTTCTCAATTTTTCGGTTTCGTAATGCTAGAACCGATATAATACTTTAAGAATGTGAAGGGAAAAAACCTCGTCCTACATGGCAATTTCTATTGAAACATTTAGAACCGTTTTCAAGAAAACGACGTTTAAGCGCTACTGGAAAAGCGAAATTGGAAGCTCTTTTTTACAGAAAGGTTGTGAGTTTTCAAAAAACTATATTTGAAGTAATTCAAAGAATTTTAACTCAAATTCAATAGTAGAGCACATTTGGCAATACCACTTTCAAAAATTAAAGAAAAACTTTAGGAACGGAGCCGTTTTCGAGAATATCCTGTTTTTGTTATTTTTACAAATTGCACATATTACACGCAATATTGCGCAAAAAATACTAAAAGTTAAAAAAAATGTTCAAGATATTAAAGAACTAATTATGGAGAACAAATTTGATTTGAAAGAAAAAGCTCTATCTTCAATATTTTAGCTGTGGGAAGTTGCCGAAATAAACTTCTCAAAATTTTAAAAATTCAGAGTAGCCTTGAAACTTGGACATATGCCACCTTTATAGGTGTGTATTACACTAGTCTTACAATAAATTTAAAGAAAAAGTTTTAAGCTATTTTTGAAAAAAAATGAAAATGTACCTGGATCTTCATGAAAAATATCCAAAAATAGTAATGAATGTTTTTCAAAATCGCAGAGCTTCGACTCAGACGAAAGCGAGAATTTGGAATGAGTTGCATTTAAAAAAATGTACTCATCAGATTGGTACAGCATTTTAAAATTCTTTAAAGTATGACCCTTGTGCTTCGATACATTTTCACCAGTGTGATTTTCTCGTCTTTTACGCTCCCAGAAGTCCTCGGCGAAGATGTCCTACAGAGCTCGCGTCGCACTTGTTTCGATGATGTCCAAAGTTTTGAAATGTGTTTTTTTCATTATCCTAATCGGCCGAGGGAACGAAAAGACGTCCGCTGGAGCAAGACCGGGACTATTGGCATAATCGGCGGCGAAAACAAGTGATATTAAGATGAAACGTCTCAAAAATTTCCACTGGAGTCTGTTCTGCTTCACGATAAACTAGATCGGGTATATTTCATCCAAAGATTTCTCCACTATAAGTACGACACGACTTCTACCCAGAAGCTCACAAACGTTCACTGTCTAACCTCCTTAGAGCACGGAGACAACTGAACTAGGAACTGTTGAAGGGCTAAATGTCCTCTTAGTCTATCCAAACTAATCTGACTGTTCTGTGATAGTGGCTTTGATGTAATGTTTGAGCAAATACCTTGTAATTGACTTATACCGCAATAACGACGGCAATATCTTAATAGGCACAACGTTTTTATTACAGAGATTAAATAAATTAGGATTATCACAATTTCGTTCCGTCTCATTCTATTTTTAAAGGCCAAAGAAAATACTGAAATATTTTATATGTATGTTTTGTATATCAGCGTTTAGTGGTATACGTGTGTAAACCACTAATTTTTGTCCAAAATTGATACTGCCAAATATAAAGCATCTACGTGAAATTAGTTTACTTATCGTAAACTATGTCCTGAATTTAATTTGTATGTGTTAATGGTTTAGAATACTTATGAACTTTCGTAAATTTGGATTTGTTTTGAAATAATGAGAAATAGTTTTTTAATTATACAACTAAACGTATTTACAATACGAATACATAACATCAAACAGTGAGTTGGAATATTCTGATTTGGTAAATTAATGTGGTACAATTTCTAATTTTTTTTACAGGTGTCATTACAGTATGGCGGAGTTCACAATTGCGGTGGCTCAATCATCAGCGAAAAATATGTTGTGACAGCAGCACACTGCGTGTTCGGGTGAATATTGCAACTTTTTTATCATTCGTTACAAAGAACTACTTCGGAATATTTTCTCATTCAAACAGTTTTTATATTTTAAACTCAACACTTACCTCTCCTGCATTAAATACACTATAATGTATAAAACTGCATTTGAGATCTCAGAAAACTTTTGGGAAAGGATCAAATTATTAATTGTAGAGTTTTTGTTAGGCCATTTTCCAAATAAACAAGACAATAGATCTTATCTATGTCCACTTATTTTAGTGAAGAAACACAATAAGTTCATTTTACCAGCGTTCATAAATTAACGTCTCATAGTTTCACTGCAATTGTAGAATTTAAATGAATATTTATCTGTAGGAATAAAGTACATTCTTTAATACAAACAACAAAATAAAACATGACTTCCAATGCTTTTTTGAATATATCTGACTCAACCTGCATACTCACTTTACCCTACACGACGTCAATAACCTTAAACGACGTAAAAATAGATAAAAGAAACGAGATAACCACCTGCAACCTGCGCTAATCCTATTTATTACCACACATTTACAACATCACACTTCTAACTAAAGATGTTGGCTTTTGAATCGCTGCTCCAAATCGCACGTGGCGTTCAACATGTGCTCGTGCTCATAGCCGTACAAGAAAATGTTCTTGCCGCCTTATATCGCTTCCTGTGTTTATATCCGTATCTCCACCAAAACGCAACACATCTTGTACCATTACCGGGAAATGGACTAAATTGTGAAAAATAAGGAAAGAGTGTAGGTATAAAGTATACCTACGCACTTCTCCTTCAAAATTTCCTCCAAAATTAAGGTGCGTCATTTTAGAAATTAATATAAAATTGTCCAGAGTTTGATCTAAAATTCCCGCCAGTGTTGAAAAATGGCCGTAAATTCGATGCCGGGGGAAACCTATTTCTATATAGCAACATTGGATTCAACTGGCAACAGCAGTACACTGATTTGACAAACATGAGTTGTGGGGATTCACAAGCTTGCTTACACTGTCTCTCTCCCGCCCGACCATCACAAACCCGGAACACAGTTGGGCCTACGATGCGACATTGCAATCAATAATGTCGGTGGACTTGAATTGAAAGTGATTTGCGTTATCGGTAATAATACAATATTTTTGTTAGTAGCTAGTTTCGAAATGTAAGAAAATAAAAGGTATTCATACGATGCGGGCTATAAATTGAAAGTAATAGTATATGCAGAACAACATTGAAACAAAGCAACTGAGCGGCATTTCAGCTCTCCATCAACAGAAAGAAACATTCGCTATTGGTGGGCTAGTAAAGAAGAAATGAAAAAATGAGGAAGACTAAATGTAAAAATAGAGGTCAGAATAAAAATGGCCAAAACTAGAAGATGACGTATTGAACTGGATTCAAGAACACCGTGAAAATCGCCCTGTAATAAATAAAAAGATGATTCAAATTTACACTCGTAAGCTAGCACTAAACTGAAACTTAACAAACTTTAAGGGTGGAGTTGTTTGGATTTATGAAGCGTCATGGCATTAGCATGCGAACTCATAAATGTGCTGACGGTACTAAAATTAATCCAAAGATCACTATCAAGCGCAAAACTATACCAAAACCTCGTGATATACCAACAGATGTTGTTCACGTACATGACAAGGATTCTATGGACGAAGCTACTATGAAATTATGGATTAACAGTGGGGGAGAACGGGAAATATGTTTTATTGAAGAAGAAATCTCTTCTTGTACTAAATCAGTTTAGTAATCATTTCAAAATTTCTGCGAAAGAGAAATTGTGACCGTGAAATAAAGAGCTTGCTGTTATTTCGGGAGGTCTTACTTCGTAATTGCAACCTCTTGATCACTCAATATATAAACTATATATGAGAGAATATGAGAATGGAAAGGAACGGAACAAATGGACGATGAATGAAACACCACATGAATTCACGCAGAAGAAGCTTTAAAACGACCTACAATCAAACTAGTGTGTCAATGGATAAAGCATTGGTGGTCTAGATTGTTAAATGTTTCAAGAAGTGCGGCATAAGTAACGTTCTCGATGGCAGTGAAGACCATCTTCTATATGAATAAGAAGAAAAGGACGACGACAAAGAATGGTTTAAGAAGTTAGAAAGGTCATATCGGTTTGGTCTGACTTTGCAATATAATCATAAAAATGGTAAAACTGTTATTTTTTTCAAACAATTCCTTAAAAGTTAGGGCGGGTCTTATGGTCCTTAAAATACAGTAAATTCGAATCCTACTCTGAAACTAGCCATACACTCATCAAATTATAAAAACTTGTACTTTCATGTGGCACATTTTCATTTAAAATCGCACTTTATATTATGAAACATAATACACAAAAAAGGAATGTTCCCAGGTCCGTTGCTGGGTACACCGTGCGTGCTGGATCTTCCTACCATGCATCAGGGGGCACCGTCCACGCCGTGTACTCCATCGCTCGGCATGCGAGGTTCAATGAGGAGACAGACTATGACAGTGACGTCGCCCTCATTCGAGTAAGTAAATACAAATCTTGGCCTGCTGGCATTTGCTATGACTTTTTCAGAAAGTATTACGGAATTTATGTTTATTCCGACTCCATAGTGTCCCGAAAATTAGCTACTTGTAACCTAAATTCCATCACAATGTAAAAACGAAATCAATTCACATATGAAGAATTGGGTGGAAGGGACACTTTAACCTGCGTTAAGACATACTTTCTTTTCGTGTCTTATATTGCTCTTTAGACTTCCATTTATGCCCAAAATTTTCTACAAGTTTAAGTAAATAATTAAAACTGAGAATTATGAGTTTTCCAGAGAGTAAGATTTCTTGCATATGTCGAGGTCTATGATCCATACAATTCTGTACGTGTGATGAAAACTACTTTTGCTTCAAAACGTTCTGTTGAAGGCATTCATTGTTTGTTGCTCTTTCAATCCGTTACTGTTATTTTACTTTAAGAGTTATACATTTGTTTTTTAATGGTACTTATAGAGAAAAAAGTCAAGCCGTAATAAATATTGTCCAAGACAACACGAAAAGATGTGGTGAGTAAGCAACGTACTCTGTAAACTCGTTTTCAATTCAATTCAATTTGGTGTAAATTTGTATACAATAGGTACGAAAGTAAACATTTCTTTCATTTTTTAAATCATATGCCAATCCTCAAAAGTGTATGTCATATAACTCAATTAAAATTTGTCTCCAAAACTACGTTTTGAAAGAAAATATCGAAAGAATTAAATACATGGAAAAATGGCTTCTGACACTTGTATAAATTATTTATTTTGTAAATACATTAACGATACACGTTATTTAAATAAAAAAGTAACGCGATACCTATGAAATTAACAAAATAATGCATATACAGTCTACCTACCGATGAAGAAAATAAAGTAAAATCACATGCGAAAATATCACACATTTTTCTCGAAATTCTAGTTTTGAAGTTAAGCCAAATAGCGAATAAGGACGCTACTTCACTGCCAATTGATACGCCGAGTAACTCCATACATTTCGGTATCTAAGCAAACTATAAACAGAGAGTCCGTTTTGATTTTGAAACTAGGTTAGTCTAGGATTTCAACAATTTAAAAATAATATTGTAAGATACGTAATAAACAGAGTTCAAATTCTCTGCGACGTCAAACGTCCCATTGCAATTACGATGCAGATGTACTTTTAGTAATGTAACAATTTTGAGTTTGAAGTGCACAGAAACCTATTTATTTTCTTCTATTTTATTGCAGTTAACTTCTTCTAAAATATCTTAGTGCAAAATAAAAGACTTTTTTTAATGTGTCAAAAATGGTTAACATTAAATTGTATTAGGAAATTGTCTGAAGTGTAATAAAAATTCCGTGTGCTACAGATTGTCGATACATTTCAATTTGGCCCAACTGTGCAGCCTATAAAACTGCCTCCTGCGGGTTTCGAGCCTGAAGAAGGAACGATAGCTGTTGTCAGTGGCTGGGGCAATCTCAACGTAAGCATACACATTTATTAGACATTTTATTATTTTTGGGAATAAACAGTATTAATACTTTTTTGAAACAATAGTGTCCAAAGACGTCTTATAACCCTCACATAGATGTGCCGCAAATTATATCCTAAATGAGAAGTAACTTTTCGAATACATCTTGGTTTTTAGGTAATTCGAAATTCGTTTTATGACGAATTTCTGTTCCTCTGAAAAGAAGCCCAAAGAAAATAAGTACTAAAAGTATTTTTCAATACTTTCTAAACTTACTTTAAAACTGTATTCTGAAAAATAATTAATCTGTAAAAAGTTAACATTTCATACTATGACAACAATTTAAATAGTCGGATTCATACAATAACAACTTCAAAAATGGTATAACTATATTTGCATGCAGTAAAAAGTTCTTTAAGTAAATAATAATATAATTATAATACACATAAAATGGATTTTTCAGGAAGGTAACAGCAATGCTCCAGCACAACTGCAATATGTTGAAGTTCCCATCGTGAATATCCACGCGTGCAATTTTTACTATTTAGGCCTCATAACGGAAACAATGGTGTGCGCTGGAGTCACAGAGGGCGGTCGTGACGCATGCCAAGTAAGTGCTAGATCAGTTATATACTCATCATGTGCTTGTGTGTGCGTATGTGTGAATATCTCTCAGTTGCTTACATTATTAAAATCTTTTACACATCAAACTTTGGCACGTCAAAGTTTTGTCCGTCAAACTTTTGCACCTCAAACATTTGCACGTCAAAATTCTTCATGTCAAACTTCCTTTCTAAAATCTTAAAAGTAGTGCTCGTACGGGCTACAGTTGTAGCCCAACCGACCTTAAACTTGTCCATGATAAAATGCATGTAAAAAATGCTCGGAAACAAAGTCTGTGGTAAGAGTTACTTGTCATCCGAAGATACTTATGCTCCCACCAGTGGAGTGATAGAATTAAAGGCATTTAAAAATCCGTAATTATGAAAATCAAATAAATGTAACTCCTGGAATGGCATTTTTTAAATACTACATGTTACGTAATGTCCGGTGTATAATTTATTTATTATGATTCGTAATTGAACTCGTGAATCATTTCAAATTAAATGTAGACATTAAATTTAACAGTAAGTTTATCTCTAACGACATTCAAATTAAAATCTAGTCACTTCTCTCCGACTACATTTTTGGTATTTTAAGATTCATTGTCTATGTAATTGTAATATTCCTTGCATGGGTAAAAAATGTGTGATATTTATCGTCTGTGTACTATATTTTCGTGTTAAACATTCTAGCTTACTCCCTTTTCCAGTTGTTTTATCGTTTGATATCGTTATTAAATTCTCTATGTAGTAATTGTATGTACTATGTATAAAAATATGTAATATTTATCGTCTGTGTACTATATTTTCGTGTTAAACATTCTAGCTTACTCCCTTTGCAAGACGTTTCATCGTTTGCACTAATTGTTGCCCGCTTGCAGGGGGACTCCGGCGGCCCTCTGGTCATCGACGACGTCCTGGTCGGCGTCGTGTCTTGGGGCTACGGGTGCGCCCGCCCGCAGTTCCCGGGCGTTTACGCGAGCGCGGGCTATTTCCGGTCGTGGATCAATGCCAACATTGTCAAGTAGAACCGAAATAATTTGAGCAAAGTCAGAAGATATTTCGAATTTTATAGTTTTCATGTACATTCCAAAATACACACATTTGAATGAAATTGTAATCATTCTCTGATTTATCAAAACTTCTCTTCGATGAGATCAAAAAGTAATTGAGATGTGTTTTGCTTAATTTCATTAAAAATTTGACATTAGTTACTTTTAAAGTAGACACTACTTATTACAATAGACAACTTACATTTGTTGGTTTATTTCTTTACTTCTCCATACATGCCATCCTATCAGGAACATTATATTTTTCCATCAAAATGGAAAAGTAACTTAATGTCTTTTATGTGATATGTAAGAGAGAAATAAATGATTTTAAAAGAAATATTCCTTTGATTGATTTGTCAGCCTGTACACGAAATACTTCCCTAGTACTTTTGGATAAATATTTTTCCACGAGTCTTCTTGTTGTATAAAAGAGACAAGAGTAAATACTAACAAATTTGTAATACTTAACGGCGTCACACAATAGTGTCCGCTTACATTTCCTAGTGATATACCGTATTGCACAAACCATGTCACAAACAGACAATATGACAATAGAAGGAAAAGCTATAAGAAGTACATGTAGATCAAAATGTCGCTTTGAAACTTCACAATTCAGAATATAGAACACCAAATAATCAATGAAGTGTGTTAATATCTGGACCTATATTGAATGGATTTGGACAACAACACTCATAAGGAATTACTATACCAGAAGAATGTCGATTGCAGCGTCTCGAAAAAGTATTTTACGGGTCTTTTGAAGAACACGTGGAATACCGTGCAAAACATGGGGAATTACAGTAAGAGAGTCTCGCAAAAATATAGCTTACATTTGGTTCTGTGGACCATGATGACTCGATCACAGGATGTAATTGTTGACAAGTAGCTAAGATGATCGACTAAAAGAAGAGAAACGACCGGCTTAGGTAGCCCAAGACATCATCTGATGACATTGCAGTGCCTCTGACGGCAAAGTCTTCGGGTTCGAATCCCGAGATTTTCAGGCTTTTCGGCACTAGCTAGGTTGCTAGAAATACACAAACATCGGAGGTAATACTGAATAAAGAATGTATGAACATTTTATTTTTTCTGATTTCACCGGTTGAGACACCATCCTATTAAACAGAATACGAATTCACAACCAATTTTAACACTATTAATGGTGATAATGATTCAAAATCTTGGATATCGCCGGCCGCCGCCGTCGGCGCTTGCCCGCCCCACCTCCGCCCGCCTCCACCTCTTGCTTCGCCGGCCCCCGCCCGCCTCCTCTCTGCTCGCCCGCCCCCGCCCGCCACCCGTTGCCCGCCGCTCCACTGGCGGCCGCACGGAACGGAAAGGTAGACCGCTCGGGACTCGCCCCGGCTGCAGCCCCTGTGGCGGGCCGGCACCTCTCTGTTTCGGGAGCTGTTTGTGCGCCGCCATCATACACGCGCGCGTGCCTTGGCAGCGCGAATGATTTTCATGCCGCGTTGCACCCCCACCTCCACCCCACCCCACCCCGTCTTCACGTCCACGCCGACTCGGTCGCCCTAGGGGTCCCGCCTTTTTCAGCCATCTGTCCTGGGAATTCCGCCGTTGTCCTCACTTTTCTGCTGCCTCCATCGCTCGACCTCCCCTCACTCCCCGCGCGCCAGACTCGGCGCTTTCCGCTGCGAGGCGAGCGTCGTGTGTCCGTTCCCGCGGTATCCCCCCCTCCACACTTCCCCGGCCTCGACGATTGCCCGCCATAGCATTTTCTGCCCCCTAATTTGGCCGTCATTAAGCGCTGCACAATCCCCTTCTGCAAGATTTCTGCACCCTTCATCGAAATTTCACTTCGCACCACCTCCTTCTCACTGTTTTAAATCTGGTAAAGTTTGTGATAATCCTGTTATTAAGAGTCCGCTTCCCTTCACCTCACTCCCTGTGTAGAATTGGGTTCAAACCCCTCAAAAGGCTTCCTCGAGCCTCACTTTTCGCCACTCCACTTCCCGGTGTTCCTTTCCTCCCCAACTTACTCCCAGTCAACCAACTTCCAATGGCCTCTAGTTGAGCCGCCTCTTCTGTTTGCAGCTCACTGTACAAACATGATTTTTCCTCTCATACCCAATATTTTATTCTCCCCTGTACTTACATCAATTACGCGCCCCCCGGCCAGACGGGCGAACTAGACTAGTGGTGTCCAACATGCTTGGCCGCAAGGGCCACAACCAAAACCTTCAGTACGCTCTGAAGGAGGCCACAATACGCTGGCCGAAACGTTAACCCCCGTGTCAGTGAGGCGGCTCGTCCCTGATAGCCTAGACAACACAAACTCCGGCCGCGGAAGCTTAAGTAACCAAAACCTTGGAGATCGCGGGCCATATTTTCATTACTCGTGCTGCCCACGCCTGAGTTCCTTGTATTGTTGATACCGTGATATGATTTTGAATTTCTAAATTTGCTAAAAAAAGTCATTAAATCTATTAAATGCTCATTATAATGGGATGTTGTCCCGGCCGGTCCCGTGCACTACTACTACAATGTGGTCTCCCGACCGAATTCAATCGAGAGACCACTTCCACGGGCCACAATAAATGTCACCCGTTGGATACCCCTGAAGGAGACTATGGAACAAGCAGCGGTCACCCGCTCGTGCAACCCACCTCCTACGCCAGATCAGTTCGATTGGACAGCGCTTTCTCACGCCCGCCCTTGAACCACCTCCACCCCCTCCTCGCCCCCCGTTCCCGGCCCGCGCCCTCCTCCCCGCAGTCCTTACCTGCACTTTGATCCCCCGTCGCCCTAGTCCGCCCCCGCCCCGCCCCCGCCGGGGGCGCCTCGAATTCCACGCGCGAATTCCTGCGCTGGCCGCACGCCGTCCTTCGTCCGCCCCACTGCGCCGCTCGGACGGCGGCCGCCGCGCACAGCGCAGGGAGCCAGGGCCACCCTCAAATTTCAAGCGCTCTCAGAGATTATATCACGCCTCTCTCGAAAAGTAGAAAATGCCAATTATGCCCGAGCCACTTTCTAACATGAGTGTGAACACAAGTAAGCTACGATATATTCGGAAATTCGACGTGGTGATTATGTTCTTGAGATTAATTTCCATCACTACTCGATCTTACACTTTAATACATAATTTGTTTCATAGATTATTTTTTATTCAATTATTAACACCCAAAACTCTTTTTGTCTTGACATTTTATAATGGCTGGTATAGATTTCTGACACTAGATAAATTATTAACAAAAAGAACTAAGAAAAAAGTTTTTCAGTAACACGAAGCTACATGGTTTCCACCGTCTGAACGTGTTAGAAAAAGTATTTTTTACAGATTAACATAATTTATTCCCATTTTCTTTACCAGTGTCCGGCTATGAGAGTTTTTCTATGAGAGTCACTAATTTCCGGCATACGATTACAATAATTTCTCTTCTTGCGAAGTAAGCTGAGAAAGTAAAAGTATTGCAATTCATTCTGGGACCCGACTCATTGGTTTTGTTGGGTATCGGATATGCAATGGCCATAAAATAGTATCAACTGTTCTCTTTTATACTTTAAATGTCCCCTTTTAGTAATTTTTTAACACTTGTTATATATTTTATATATGAATAAGATCCGCTGAGTTGTATCGTTTATTTAATTTATATTATAAAACGTGAATATCCTTTTTATAGACGCTGACACACGTATAAATATTAGTGGCTGTGTCAGGGACTAAAATAAGAAAAAAGACGCTCAGATCATCTTCATGTGCGTTTTGAGAACGAATCTTTTCACTTGAATCTAAAATGGAGATAAGTAGAGCTGATGTTAGTCTAAATGAAATACAAAACGAAATGTATGTTGTTGCTATTCTCTTCTCATCGGGTGTCCTCCCTTTTACGTGGACATTGTTGGCAACCCCAATTGCGAAATATTCGCACGGGTTCTCATCTGCTCTGAATCTTGCAAGGCCGCGAGTGACCTTTCGGCGTCGCCGGGCAGTGCCCACCGCCCCATAAATCACGACGCGTCCGAACCCGACAAGAAAATTGGGGCGACCTACGCGCGCCCCCGGGCCACGCCCCCCACACACCTCTCCCCCCACCCGCTTCACACTACGAGCGAAACAGAGAAGGGGAAAGAAGAACATATACACACGGATCTTTTACTACATTCTCACACAAAAATTTGTTTTACGTTGTCTTTTTTTTAAATATTTAAGATCGCATGAACATCAAGGTCATTAGCGACGACTTGTTTTTCTTTGTTCGATATCGAAGACAGTTTGTTTCAATCCCATCTTTGGTGGTAAAAGAAACATTTTGCAAAGCTAATCGATTCATGCGGAAAATATGGTGTGCAAAGTTCTTCGCAAGATTGATAAATTCAATTGTCAATTGTCCTCTTATTGGAGAGGCAATTATGTCCGGAATATGTTCCGCACAGTAAATGTTTCCATGATGTAAAACAATACCTTGTAAATATTGCCATGCTGTGGTTCCAACTGAGTAGCAAATATATGATAATTTAATTTATTCATAGAATGGTGTAAGAAAAGCAAGTTAGGGTAACCAGGCGACTCGGGTTCGATTTCTGAAAGAGGTGACAATTCTTTACAAAAAACTATAAATAATATAGGTGTTCATTTCTGTAAATACATTATAATTAATTCATTACAAATGTAAAGCATACAGAAGTAAATGATTTCCCAACTACACTATTTTCCAAGCTTTCAAACTAAAGCTGCACATCCTAAAACCTTCTGGAAAGCTTGCGTATTACCGTTTTCTGGACTATAAAGAGCCGGGAAGGTCGCATACGAAACGCTATTACTAGTGGTGATCTAAAAATAATATTTGTCACTCAAACTTAACGGGAATACTAAATTGCGACCATTACAAAAATGTAGTGGTAAAAAAACTATCTGCAGAAGAAATTGTCGCATTTTTGGGCTAAATTTTTTTTTTTGGCCACAAACGATTTTTTTGTTCTTCAATTAATACTGAAATACGATTTTCTTCTAACTTATTAGCCGAATAATTTCAGGGAAACGAAGATATCGCGAACATAAATGAAAAACGTTTAAGTGGAAAAGTATCTCTATTATTGTTGTTAATTAGTGGTGCAAAAACAACTTCCATGCTTTAAAACCATTAATGAAAATGGCAAATTTGGTAAAATTTGAGAAATTAATTAGAAAATATTCTATTGGTTTATGTATATTTTTTCAAGGAAATTGGGGAATATTTATAGTATTTGTTTATTAGGTTGGTAATCACAAGAGTTTAGGGAGTTTGGTCATGTTAGAAGTAGTTGTACTACAAAGGCAGGTTTATACGTTTGGGGGAAATAATTAGTTGTTAAAGGAGATATTTATTCACTAAGGGCGTCGTAAGGGTTCTAATTACCGAGCGTATGTATGTATATGTATGCAAAAAGCCTGAGGGCCAAACGCTTTGCTTTAACTAATTTTCGACTTTTCGCAATGTGCATTGTGGAAACAGACCATCATCGGAGAGAGGTGCTTATGTTACCAGCATCTGCAGCGACTTTTCTTTAAACGTAGGGTCTAGTTCATGGACAGTGGATGCAAAAAGTCATTAAGGTCATCTATGGGAATATCGAATGAATTGTTATTTGACCTAGCTCTCAAATTCCAACATTTTTCAACGTGTTCCATGCTTCATACAATTTGCTCGAAAAAGATC
>BOPP01000328.1:231068-255300 GCA_017312745.1 Gryllus bimaculatus | reverse complement strand
GAGATGGAGGTGTTAGAGGTGGTGAGGCTGGGATGGGTAAGACAGGGAGTGGTGGGGACGGGGGTGAGGGTACAGAAAGTGGTGAGGGTGGGGTGACAGGGGTCGGAGTGCGGAGAGTGAGTGGGGGTGGGTTGGGTGGAGGGCGAGGGCGTGACTAACGGGGACGGTAATGGGATATGATAGGTTTGGGGTGAGGTGGAAGGAAGTACGAGGCTGGGATCGTGGCTTTAGAAGGGTATGGTGCCTGAGAAGTGACTGTGACGGGTGAGGGTGAGATAATGCCCAAGTCTTGTCGCGGTGCAACTGGACGTAGACACCTGATACTGACAGACTCAGCTCAAGTGAAAAATCTGGTGGCCTGTGCTGTCGAAGAAAGATTACGTTTAACGACCATTTTTGGAGGAGGCTGAAGAAGTCGAAGGATGTACATTACTGCTATTCAATGCTAAGGGTTAGAGTTACTATTACTCTGCTCTATACTACTCCATTCATTTTCATTAAAAATGTTGGCAATTAATCGAAATTCAATTAATAAAACAAACTCTTTTCTCAAGCTGCATTATTGCAAACAATTTCACTATTTTGAATCATTTCCTTGGATTTCGGTTTTCCAAGTTGCGCTTGTAGCTATTTTTTTGTTTCAATTTAACAGTTAATAGTTTTTTGAATAGAGATGATATGATCTTTGTAACCTCTAATAAAAAACATGAAGGGAAAATATGTTTTTTATTCAAATATTTTTAAATTTAAATCAGGGTACAGTCAACTTCATTATCACAAATATTTGTTGAAATAAATTTCCTAGGCAAATTAAGAAAGTTCTGTTCTATCAGCCACAGGCAAGAAATTTACGTCAACACTAAATCGCGGCGTAACACCATCTTACACTTTCATGAACAAAATTTTACGATCCGAATTAGCATTCCAGCATCTCTCGCGTTAGTTCCAAGTCGACGAGGATTCAGAAGTGTGACGCGGCGGCACCTGCTGCTGAGAACAAAGAAACCCCCTCCCAGGCGCGCGGGCGGCGGAGTTCGGTGGGGCGGCGGGGGTGGGGCGGCGGGTGGGGTGCTCGAAATCACCTGAGCCATCTGCCAGCGACTGCGCGCCGCCGGCACATGCTGCACAGTGGGGCAAAAGCTGCCAAAGAGTATTTCAAAGCGCGATTTTTGGAAATAAAAATACTTTTTTAAATGAAATAATGATTGTTTATCAACTGTTTATCAACAAATCAACTGTTTAACCTTCAAATATTTAATTATATAATCTCAAAATCATAACTTTCATCATGCCACTGTTCTTCCAGAAGTGAATTTTTACATGGAGGTATTAACTTGGGGGTAACTTTTAGGTCAAAACCCTTTGTTACAATTTTTCTTCATTCCATTTCTGAAATGAGAGTTTCAGAAGCAATTAACACCCCGAAGCACTTTCTTGTTAGTTTTCTCTCGGGATATTTTCTTGTTAAAACTTTCTTTACATTTTTTCTTCTTTTTTTCTTTTTAGTGTCTTAAATAACATCATATAAATCTCTCCTTGTTAATAAAAAGCTCTCAGTACCAGGTCATACACGAAGAATAAAAAAATGAATATTGTAGGTAGAAAGGCTAAGGAAACTAGGTGTACATCATTATAATCAAAGCACCTTAACTCAAAATGGGGCAAACGTGGGCAAACTTTTATTCATGTTTTTTAAAATTAGATGAATTCCAGAATCATATTCAGTCAATTTCATAGCCCGGAAATGCCAGGAAGGTAACTCAAAGACAATATAAAAATCCGGATTTAAAAATTGCGTTATGTTGTAACACGTGAAGCTTCTACTTGGAATTACCAAATGATTATTTAAGGAATATGTTTTTTACTAATTCAGATTTAAAGTACACACCTCAAAGTATCGTATTCACAGCACAGACGATTCTTCTGCTCGAGAGAGCAAAACAATTTACATCTAAAAGCTCACCTCTCTTCTCAGTGCGCGAGCGAAGAAGTGCGCCGCGCAACACGTGTGGCAGTTTAAACTTGCACTGAAAGGGATGGCGTGATTTTGCATTCATTTCTGATCGGGTAACGACGAAGGAGACATTTTGCCACCTGTTACAGGCGAAATAAAACATATTTTGTTTTTTTTGGCAACTTTTCACTTCTCTGTGTGACCCACTGTGTGACCCACTGTGCGGCGTCGGTCCCTGCCGCCAAGAAGGAACTGGAGGAGCAGCAGAAGGAGAGGAAGGCAGCTGCAGAAGGAGTGGGGGTGGTGAAGTTATGCAGGCGGAGGAAGAGGAAGTTGTGTAGTATGGTTGGGGAGGTGGAGGATGAGGGAGAGGAGGATGTGGTGAAATGATGGCGGCGGAGGAAGTGGGCGCACCAGCGGAACGAGAAGGGAAAGGCGACGATGGTTTGGTGGTAACGAGAAGGGGGAAGGCGAGGGAGAAGGAGATGGTGGATGGAGCACGTGTGGGGTGCGATGGCAGAAAAGAACGAGACGGAAGGTGAAAGCCGTGTAGAAGTTTACGAGACGTCGCGGGAGGAGAGACGGAGTAAGTAGAGGAAGAGGAGGATGCTGTTAAATGGCGAAGGCACTGGTCGCGCCGATGGAGCAGCGACGACGTTTGCGCGGATGTGACTAAGGTTTGGTGGTAGCGAAAATAGGGCGAAAGCAATGTCCAGAAAGTGGCAGAGAAGGAAAAGGTGAAATGGTGGTGGTGGTGGCGGTGGTGGTGGAGGAGGACGAAGTGGTGGAGCCAATGGAACAGAGGTGGCGACAGGAGAAGGCGGTGATTTTGTGTAACAAGAACAGCGCAAAAACAGTAAGGGAGGATATGGTGGCCAGGGTACGAGGGGGAGTGGAGTGCGACGGGAGCAGCGAATGAGTCGACGAGACAGGAAACAGCGACGACGGTTACGGGGCGACAGTGAAGGGATGATAGAGTATGTCTGGAGAGAGGAAGAGGAGGATACGGCGAAATGATGACCATGGACGTCAACGGAACGAGGCAAGAGATGATGCGAAAGGAATAAGGGAATGGTGGTCGGGCCACGAGCGGGAGGGGCGGTAGAGAACGGGGCAGCCAGGCAGGAAGTAGCGACGAAGGTTACGGGGGCGAGCGATGTAGGAAGCGGTATATACGTGAGCATATGTGTGTGTGTGGCGGGGTGGTTGACAGCGCGGCTGGGGCTGACGGGCGGGACTCACCGTCACCGTGTGAGGGAGACGCGGGCGAATAGGGTGGGCAGGATGCTGGTGGTGGGCGGCGTCGGCGGGGGGGCGGGGGCGGTGGATGTGGGACGCTGGGAGTCGTCGAAGTGGCGCAATGCCACACGATGCAGCCTGTCCGAGGGTTTTGCGCCGGGGCGCCGCCGCCATGTACAGCGCACGACCCCGTAAAAGGCGAAGACGGCGGCGCGGCACATGTTCGCACGCGGTGTGCCCAATTTATTGAAGTCCGTTGATGAATACGAGAGAAAGCGAGTTGATATTTTTATTAAAGCCCACTAGAGAAGAAACAGGAAGCCGAAAGTTTTCCCCTTCTACTTGCAATTTCGCCACTAAATCTTACTACTGATTCATTAAAAAACGTAAAAATTTGATATGATTAATAAAAAACTTAAATTAATTAGCCGAAGACTTGAAAAATATAATAGTACTTATATATATAATAAAGGCGCTCAAAATAGTAACGGCATGTTCCCACCGTACTTCGTTTTGAGAATAACGACATTTTCGGTTTTCTTTCACATTTATACCGAACAAATATTTGATTTAAGGGTTGATTTTGATTATCGGATTTAAGGGTTTTGCTATATCCCATTTTTATTTATTTACGTCAAAAACAGTTAAAAACTGTGTGTGACATGCTATGGGGAGAATTTATTTTGAAATTATATTTCATTTGATATTTCTGCATATGATAGGTATACGGCATATAAAGGTATTACCTGCTTTGCTGCAGTAAGGATTTTGATACAATTGTTATTATTACGCAAGTGTGAGCCATTTATTGTTCAAATCCATATTTTGTTTCTACATTCATTTCTGTCCTTACATGGAAAACAGCTCTTCTAGTAAAATTGTATATAAGCCTGTGACATCAAACTATTGACATCACCAGCTCGCAATTTTTTCGTGTTTGAAGGCTGTAATATCTCAGTTGGGGTCTGGATAAAATTTTGAAATGATTACATGTCAAAGTACACTATAGTGGTATACTGTAATATTAATTTCAAGTTTGAATTTTTATTTAAAATGTGTATAAAAAACGAAAATTTTCGTGCAAAGTATTTCATTGGCACCCGTTTTTAATTGTTTATAGTTCAGTACAATTTTGTATTTTCGTACAAAATTAGTACATGCTAGTGGTTAATTTTATGCTTGTTGATTTTGAATTTATGGAAAGTGGGGATGTCTATTTGACATCAAGCTAGCACCCCCCTTTTGGATATGTTTTTTTATTGTTTATACTTGAGTACATTTATTTTATTGTGGTACAAAATTTGTACATAATTAGTACAAATTTAAATCTAGTTGATTTTGAATTTCGAACAAGTGGGGGTTGCAACTTCACAGAGGTGAGTTTATCGTCATACATCTAACTGAAAATGCGAGGTCGGTTGGGATCTGCTATATTATCCTCAGCACGTCAATTGCATTTCTCGGGTGGCTCAGGGTCAGTGTGATAAGATACCTTACATTATGCGTTCTCGCTCAAGTCGAAAATAAATATTAGCTTTCCATGAAGTTCAGTTATATAGCTGTGGGACGAAACGAAAGCTCAACCGGGCCAAATTGGAGTAGGTAAATCGTCGAGCTCGCCATAGCCACCCTCTTAACAACAGGCGTGGATAATTCATAAAAAACAGGCCAAGGTCTGGGCACACCGCTGACAAAAGTCAAATTAATCCAATCCTAAAAGGACAAAAACTAATATAATATGATATAATATATGTATTGAGCAAAGGTAAGGATTTATCTGATCAAATGCATGAATGATATTCAAATATTTCACAGACATCATATTTAATTCATTAGAGATACATATTGCAATATCATGAAGAACCAAACGAGGAATTAGAAGTTGCATCGAGCACTATAACGATAACAAACAGATTAAATCAGAATGATATAATTTTACTTCCAGGGACACTGTTTGGAAGGTCATTGAACCCCACATCCCCCTGGCCGATTGGCAACGACGCCCCGCATTCAACCCCCCTCCCCTGCGATCCACAAGCTCCGATCTCTGCGCAGCAGCCTCCCCAGCGGCCCCCTGCCTCGTTAGACGCGCCGCCCTCCCCTCCCCCCCCTCCACACCGACGGCGCCAGGGGCGGGGCAAGGGAGCGGGCGGCGAGCGGGTCCCGAGGGAGATGTCGCAGGCTGTCGCCGCGATGCGCACTGCACTTCCGGTTCCGTTGCTCATCGATCAGAGTGCGAGTGGCCACTCGCCGGAAGTGATTTCGGACGAGGCAGTCAGTCGCCTGACCGGGAGGATTGGGGAATCGATAGAGTTGGCAATGATCGCATTGTTTTCATGACCTCCATGGTAGGGTTAGTGACACGTTAGTAGTAGATAAAATCAGTATATTGCTAACACAATGAAATATTAAAACAGGCAACTCCGTTTTTAATAAAAGAGCTTTGTATGGGTAATATTTAGAAATGAGTGAAAAGTTGCTTCATAAACTACTTTCCGTTGCGCATAAACTCGTTCGATATTCTTGTAACAGTTGCAAAAATGTTGAAATATTATATTATTGTAAATATTAATATGTTATTATAAGTATAATGTTTTAGTAAAATGAAAACTTTTATACAAATTATCTTTATCTTGCTTTGGAGAGAACAGTTTGGAACACTTTATCTTGCTTTGGAGAGATATTGTAAGCCTCCTAATAAGTTGACATAGGTTTAGGAGTGTATTGTGGGTTGACATTGCTAAAGCATCAAACATTATTAGAGAGATCCTTGACACAGGTTCCGACTGGAGCTATGAATTTCTTAACACTGCACGAAACTACAGATTTAAAATTAAATTGGGTCGGAATTTCCATAACAGAAAACAAAATTAAATGTTGAATATTATTTTTGTAAAGGTCGCTTTTTGACAATTTGGCCTTATAGTGCCACGGTGATTGTATAACTGTAAGAAAAGGTGTAGGAAGAACACGTAAGGACTTAATGAACTTAAACAAACATCCATACCCGTGCGGGATTGGAACCCGGAATCCTTCGGGCCGAGGTCTGTGAGACCAAAATAGAATCAAAAGAATTAATTTTCACAATGAAATATGTTCTGCAAAATACTTTTAACAATTTGCGTTACAACCACGTCAGATAAAAATTATGAAAACCTTTTAGCACTAACAAATGAGGTGGGATACTATGATTTTCTGTGTTGCGTTCTCACTTCCTAAATATTTATTCGAAAAGTTTTATTATTCGAAACCTGTAGGACATTTATGTTATGAATCCAAATAATTTCTTTCTATATATTTATTTCTAGATTTAACAAATTCAAAAACATATTTGCGTATATGTATAATTTTGTTAAGATGTACCAGATGATGGCAAAAAGAATAAACTCGTAGAAACGTTGTACGTTTCAAGAAGAAGATAAATTAAGTATTAACTATTTATTTTATGTTGTGAAGAAATTGTAAATTAAACTGTTGAAAAAAGGGATACATTTTTCATAATCATACCTTTAACACTTCCTCACCTTCATACGATGAAAAAGGAAATTACTTTCTCTTAAGCGTCATGTTTCGCTTGCATTTTTAGGACAAGACCCTCCCCCTCTTAAATGTGATAGATCTCGATACGTCCCTTAGTACATCAGCGTTGCCAATATTGAAGATGGATTTGACGGCAAGTAACAATACAAACAATCGTGATTTTACAGTTAAATATCAAAAATAATTTAGATAAAGGAAATTGATTTGAACTACAATGAATCATCACGTATGTAAAAGCGCATTAAAAAAAATTAATTATTGATTAGTGATTCCTCGCGTATCAACTGCTAAACTCGTTAGTCTCGTAAGTGTTGTTCATGTTTTTTTTGCTCACCGCCCCAGCCGGGACAAGCTGTAAGCTCCTGGCCGGTCTCTCGGCGTATGTGGTAGTGTAGGTAAGAGGTAAGGATAGGGCAAGGAAGAGGTAGGAAAGATCACGCGCGGTCCGTGGTCTGTTTGTTAGGGTATTGCTCCGGCATTCGGCTGGTGTTGATCGGAGAAGCCAAAGGAAAACTACGAATCAGAGCAACAGGCCGTGAGAGTTCTTCTCAATACAGTGGCTAAATTCCACCTAGCTGACAAGCTAGTGTCGAAAATCCAGTCACCGTCGGAACTCGAACATAGTAGCTCCTGGTGAGAGGCACTGCGGTGACATCAGCAAATGACCTGAGACCTTCCTCGGTGTAAAAATGAATGAAAATGCTTTCCCCTCAGGGGCCAGCTCACTGATCCGTCCGTAACTAGGGTCTCAGGACGGAGTGTCACTCTCCCTCACTATTCCCCCCTCTCCCTACTTAGCCACGCCTGGATTCTAACTATCATTTTTTTAAAAATTTATTAATATTTTGGATGTGATACATGGATCAGTTAACTGTACAACTTTTTCACATGTCTTGATGCTTACTATCTATTATAAAAAACTAAACTATTATGTCTTTACAACTAATTCTTAAGGAGAGAAAACCCACTGAGCACCTGACAAAGAATCATCTAAATTTGCAAGTCGTATGTAAAAACATGTTTGGGAAATCTATTTTTTATTCTGGTGGCATTTATGCCACCTAGGTTTTTTTATGTGGTGGCATTTATGCCACCCTTATTTTGCCTAGGTTGTATTGGGATAGTTATTTAGTTGATGAAATATTATTGTAAAAATTATGGGATAACTTAGTGATGTGATGTATGATAGGTTTTATTTGAATTTCTTTATGAAGTTGTCTGTTTGTGATGTACCAAAGTACATTGGTTATTATTATCAGGAATTTATTTTGTATGGCCTATATTTTATTGATATTGTTTTTTTCTGCATTAATCCAGACAGGAGCATTATGGATCTTATTTTAGCTGTATATATGAATTTGGCATTTGGTATAGTTATTTTAGTGTGATTATTTATTAATATTTTAATTGACTTGACTTTTGTTTGTTGACAAAAAATGCATTCTAGTTGGTGTCTAAATGCAGTCCTAGATATTTCACTGTTTTTTTAATGGAGTTCAAGGAATGGTGTTATTGTTCAGTGTAAGGTGTGGTGGTGTTGAAATTGTTTTTAGTGAAAGGATTTTTGCTGTTGACTTGGCTTGGTTTAATTTAATTTTCCATTTGTTTCACCAAGAATATATTTGGTATAAATGTTGATGTAGGAACCCTAAGGAAACCCAATATTGGTTTGTGCTTTGAGAAATGTTTGTCTATTGAAACTGAAAAAGTTATATTGCTTATGAAGCTATTGATGTTGGTTAGATAGTTGGGTGTGCCAATGATAAGTTTGTACATGAGACCTTGAAGCCATACTCTGTCATATGCTTGTGAAATGTCTATAAAGGTTGATATAGTATGTAGTTTTCTTTGGAATGCTCTATGGATATGTTCTGTGATCCTTAATAATTGGTGTGAGCTTGATAACTTTTCTGTGAATCCAAATTGATGCCTGCGAATGATGTCATTTTTGTTGAATTAATTATTGATTATTTTCTGCATATTTTTTCTGGAATTTTGGACAAGGAAGGTAACAAGCTTATTGGTCTATAATATTCTATATTGGATGTATTTTTGTTGTGTTTTGCTATGGGTATCACTAGAATGTTTCCATAAAAGTGGAAAATAACCTGTTCTTAATGAGGAGTTAAAAATATTATTTAAGGATGCTAATGCTTGGTTTGATAGATTTTTTTAGAATTTTGTTATTTATTCTGTCATGTCCTGGAGCCTTTTTTTATGAAGTCTTCTTAATGTTTATGGGGGGGTGTAAATATGATTCTGGAAAGTACATTACAATTAGGAGATGTTGCTGTATGTGTGATTGGTTGGTGTTGTGGGTGTAGGGGTGAGTCGTTGGGCTTGAATGTATCTGCAAAATGTTTTGCTAGTGTTTCAGCTTTTTCAAAGGAAGAGAATTTTCCCTGGGCTGGTATTAAGTGGATGAATATTATTTTTTCTTTAGTATTTTATTTTTAAATTGCCACAATGTATTGTTACTTGAGCTTAAAGTTTGAATCATTGTATTGTATTGTTGCTGTTTGTGTGTGAAAAGTTTTTTTTTGTAATATATGTTAATAGGTTCAGTTCCTTTTCAACTTCAGGGTCTCTAGTGTGATTCCATAATCTTCTTGTTTTATTCTTTATGTGGATTAGATATCTTATGCTTCTGGGAAGTTCATTTTTTTTATTCTAGGTGTTCTTAGGTGATTTGTTTATTTTACTGCTCTGTAGTTCACTTAATATTTTGTTATTGAATATTGTTATTGCTTGATTTATTTCTGAAGAGGTATTTAAGATTTTGAATTTAGGGATGGTTGTTTTAACATTATTTTAAAATTTTTGCCAATTAATTGTTTGTGTGTTGAATTGGGAATGTGTGTGTGTGTGTGGGGGGAAGTAAATGGTGTGTTGTAATTGTTACTGGTAGGTGGTTTGGGACCAGTTCATGGTGTACTGTGAAAAAAATGTTTGTTTTCAATTTGTTATTCCTATGTCTGAAAGGTCTGGGTTCCTAGAGTGATCAAATAGATAGTATGTTGGTTCATTGGGGGTAATGATATTTAGTTTGTTGCAGTTCATTAGTTGTAGTAATTGTGTTCCAGAAGCGTTATTGTTTTTTCATCACCACTGAACATGTTTTGCATTAAGATCACCCACGACAATTGTTGGGGTGTGTTGATCAATAACACCAATGAGACTGGTATGTTGGATTTTTACATTGGGGGCTTATATGCTACTATGAGTGTTGTTTCCAGATTGTTGTTGTTAATGAACTTAATTGCTGCTGTTTCAATACCAGGGGTTGGTGGTAGTATTATCTGATAACATGATATTGTGTTCCGAATAAGAATCATTACTTCTCCTCCATTAGTATTTGGTCTGTGCTCTGATTGCATTATAATCTGGTATGATGAATTTTGTACTACTGTAAAAATGTGTTTTTGTTATGCAGGCAAAGTCTATTTCCTTATCTTGCATGAAATATTTCAGTTCATTGGTTTTATTGATTATTCCATTTGCATTCCAATTGAGTGTGGTAATCTTATTAGTTTCTTTGTTGCACAATTATTATAGATGTATGATTGCAAGAGATGGATGATTAAATTTTATTTATTACGGATGGGATAATTGAACTGATTATATTATGTGAGTAGCTACTGTATTAATCAAGGAGTTGAGGAAGTTATTCTCGTTAGAGTGTGCATACGTATTTAGATTTTGGGACTTATTATGTTGATTAATATTTTGTGTTCTGTTTGTGTTGTTTGTGTGTGTAAAGTTTGTGATGTTTTGAGTATTTGACAGTCTGGGGAAGTTAGTTTGGGTATTTTGAGGTGGCGCAATTTCAGATCCATTGATTCTATTTCTAATTTGGGGCTTGTTATTGAGAGGGTTTTGGCTTATTTTTTATAATAGGGGCATTCTATTGTTCTGAGGTCTGCTCTGTCGTTTCTTTGACAATTATGTCATTTAAATGGTTCATTTTATGGGGGCAATAATTTTATTTTTGGAACAATGCATGCTATTTTATGGTTACAATTATTTTTTGTATGGCCAAAGTCTACACATCTCATTCATTAAATGGGGTCATTAGGTCGTCTTCTCCTTTTAGCTTTTACAATGAGATTACATATTTGTCTTATTTCTATGTTTTCTTCCCCGTTGAATTCGGCTGCAATTACTGGAATGGGTAACTGTTTTTTCGGAGTCTGGCAATTTGATGAGTAATGGGTGTTTTTCTTTCAATTCGGTGTAGATTTCCTCTTCTGGGACTGATGTGTGTAGGTTTTTGAATACAACTGGTAATTTTATTTTGCAGGGTCCTTATAAGTAAGAAATTGTGTTCTAGAGTTAATTAAATATTTGGTTATGTCTGATTTTTCTGGTTGTATTTTTACCCTATTATTTATAAATTAAAGTGTGAGACTGGTTGTTACATTGTTATTAATCTCCTTGCTAAAGTTCGTAATGTTTTCTACATAAATTGTCGGGATTTTTACTGCTTCTGACACACTTGGTGGGGTTTCAATGACGTAACTAAACCTATATTGATCGCTGTGATTCGGTTCACTGTTCAGTATCTCAAATTTATTTCCAGTATTGTCTTGTTTTGATTGTAGGTTAGACCTTTTTATCTCGTCAGCCGAATTGTTATCATCAGAAGGACGCTTTAATTTTTGCCCTGCGGCATGTTGGCATGTAGCTTTACCTTGTGGGATGTCCGGGTTTTGTAGTCTCATTGAGGTCTGTTGATTTGCTTGAGGTTCCATTGTTTGTCTTGGTTGGAATTCCATTGCTTAAACTTCGTTACTGGCAGTTTCGGTACTTCTTGGTGCAGCATCGATACGTTTAAATCTGGGATGGGATAATCACGGTCAGAGTTGTTAGAGCATAACTGATGAGCTGCTCCGTTGTCGGGTTGTACCCATTGCACATAATGCGTAGCACTCCCTAGTGGCACTGGTTTCAGACCACAAGATTTGCGTTGGTTTACAGATTTTCCTAAGTCACTGTTCACAACGATAAGAGCGATCCGTTCGGTTCGGCAGTCAAGCTCGGAAACTATCAATAACCCGCTGAGGTATCCTCGGCCAATCTCAGTCTTTTCCGCGGTTATCGACGTGACGCCACTAAGATCCTTAGTGGAGTGTTGTTTAGGATAGGGTAGGGTAGGGAATGATTGATGAAGCATACCGAGGGAATGCATGTTGTCAAGGAGAACGGGAGTATCTTGAGTGAACCTGCTTTGTCTTCCACAAGCTCCACTTGAAACCCCCTGGGATCGAACCAGAGAACTGGCGGTGGAATGCGTGCAGTCTGATCATTACGTCACTAGCTACCCTATTAAAATTATCTTCATTGAAATATAAATCAGTAAATAAAAATATTTTTTAAACTAAATAAACGCAACTCTACACGTTTTCAAGCTAAATGGGCAATTTGCAAAAGTATTTTTCTTATTTGAAAATATTAAAATCATCCATCATAAAACCATATTTAAATAATTGGAAAATATGTGTTTCTTGCACATACCTAGTGAACATACCTCCTTACTACAGGAGGAAAATGTAATGGCACAATGAACTCTCGACGTTTCCGGAAAATTCTCAACAAAAAAAATGAAACATCGAAACATACGACAAAAACGAACCAAACACGTGCTTTATAATCGACGAAGATGAATCCGACAGATGTGTGGTGTACACATACTGGCCCAACTCAGTAAACATGAGGTATCGGAGCAAGGCAATTGCAAGAGGTTATGAGGAAGGCAAAACATGGCAACAAGCTCTCGGAGAGAACAGACGCAGAGAGACAAGTGGATTCGCTGTCGAGGAGAACAGCTGTGTATACGTCGTCAGACAGACGCGAAAGAACGAGTGTGCAACACCGTCATATGGCTCATGAAGCCGAATGTGAGTGCGGGGTAGTTTAAAAAGTTCCAGAAAAGGAAAACGCAGAAAACAGAGATGACAAAACTTGAGAAAAGGGTGTGCCACACCATTAGCTTTGCCCCCAAACTACACGCGCGAGAGCGCAGAGAAGAAAGTTTCAGAGGGAAAAATAACCGGGTGTGTTGTGCTAACGTAGACGACGTGACGAAATTACAGATCGTTCCGCCCATCACAAGGGGCGACAGACTCCCACAAGGACGAGGCAGACCACTGGTGCCGAGGGCTTCGGACAAAGAGAGGTCATTGACACTGACGGCCGCTCCTTGAGGTCTCTTGGACCGCACCCTGCCCAAAAAGTTCGAACACGACGAAAATTGAAGAATGTAATAAACTTTTATGAAATCGTTTCGATTATTTTGTGCATGCCTTCAGCACAAGTTTTTAAGAGCGAATTTCATTTTATGC
Organism: Gryllus bimaculatus; assembly: GCA_017312745.1. Taxonomy (NCBI): domain Eukaryota; kingdom Metazoa; phylum Arthropoda; class Insecta; order Orthoptera; family Gryllidae; genus Gryllus; species Gryllus bimaculatus. The sequence goes on along the minus strand of BOPP01000328.1, from coordinate 242,226 downwards.
GATCGCATAAGCGAAGGATCCATGGTTTTAAACTGGGCTGTATCGCGGACTATCGCGTCGCCGTTGTAACTAGTGCATGTTAGGCAATGGAAACGCGGAGACTGGAGGTTTGGTGGAAGCATCATGGTACGCTGATTATTTTAGTCTGGTTCCGTGCCTATTTACGAAGCTAATAAAATCAACCCTTTCATCTGTTTCCGTAAATTAGTTTGGTTTATAGCAATATTAAAAATATATATTCATGAGAACAATAATTTTCCATTATCAATGTAAATGTTGATTGGAAAAAATGATTAAAAGCATGTTGCTTGAAAACCGACCATACACTACGTTCTATAGAATACTCGCGTTTAAGAAGTATTCCGAAGAGACAAAATGCATGCGATTGTGTGGACACACCTGCCGCCCCTCCTAATTCTCAATCCACTGACCGCCACTGGTCATTGACCTCCACCCTGCAAGGTGGTGCCTTCCTCCGGTCAACCCTGTTCCTGCCGACTAAGGATAAGAAACCACCAGGTGTATACTCCGTTTTAAACACAGGGACACTTCAAGAAGCTGGACGGAAAGGGGACATTCTCATCCAATCGGAAGCTTCGTTACGACTTAAATGATTGGTACTCTAGCTCCAGATTGGATAGCAATTTCTCCCTCTCCCAGCTTGTGACCTTGAAGTGCCACTATGTTTAAATCGTAGTATACAATGTCCGTGCGCTATTGAAATTTTCCCATTGAGCGTTTAATGTTTTGAATGTGTGAATTTTGTTGGATCTTTCAGATTAGGCCAATCATTAATTTCTTCAAAAGTCAAGGTAAGTCGATCAGCATTTCTTAGGTCAATGACCTCAGGTAATAAAACCCGCCCCATTTCAAGCAGTTCTTGTACGAATATGTGACTGGGCATGCGGTCGACTGACTGAGGATTCCGGCATATTATTCAACGTCCAATCCCAATATATTTAAAGTATTTTACGAGAATTGATAAATATTTTGGAAGATTAAAATATTGTTTGGTATAAGACAGGCTACCCCATTTATCTTACCTTTAAAAATGCATATGCACTGTTATGAAATATGTACTATCACATCAACTTTCAGTACAGATGAAGTTCAACTAATCTTGTGAATCGTTCTCTTTATATAGAATTGGGAAGAAATTTCATTTTTATTTCCATCTAATGGAGATAAAAACAGTGCTTTGGCTGTTTACTGACTTAAAATTTATAAACAGAAACATATAACTATCAATTAATGCAAGTATGCCAATTGAAAACCTACACAGAGAAGAACCCATGCACATTTTGACTTGTTCTGTTGTATATAACTTAAACATTAGAATACAATAATGGTGATATATACTGCACAATTCACAAATTTAAATCTTTAATGCTTTATAACACCCAGGTGTGTCTTCCTTGTTGGGCAATCGTGTACTCGACTACCACACAACGTGCCATGCCTTGTGCAATTTGGCATGTTTTAGAGTGTTTATCACATGTCCATCGTATTGACTGTCACCGGCAGTGTATTCACGCATATTCAAACAATGAATGACGCAAGAAAACCGTCTGAAACATCAAAAATTAGGACAGTGTCACATCCTATCTACATTTTATTAACTATCAATTATTATTTTTCATTGATACTAGAGCTTTTCACTGACAAACCAGTACCTCTGAGGTGTTTGTATCATGAATTAAAAATTGAAATTAAAATTACATTTTCATGTATAAGAGAAAGGATTATTATCAAGTCATTATTGAAAATGAGTACCGATATTTAATGAATGTATTAACATAAAGCTTGAAGTATGGTGCTTGCAACGCCATCTTCTCCCGAGTCCAGAAAGCAAACAGTACTTAAATGATCTGTTACTTTACAAACTGTCCTCGAAGCGGAAAAATGAATACCAAGAAGGTAATATAGAAAAGAGTCTTAACCTTCTGTATCCCTTATCATGTGGATCCTACAGCGCATACTTGTCTAAAGGCTACGAAATAAGGAGTATAAGAAAAACATCAATCAATTTTCATAAATGAGGGCTCTACCCGAACGGGTATCTATAACATTTCTCCCATTTTACACTATAAATAAAATTCATTTATTTTCCTGTATAATAGATGATTGAAATAATTTCACGAACAACCCCCGGAATTTTAGCAAGTATTATAATATAAACTGAATCCGTTCAAAAATGAAGTCGACAGAATATGTCATCGAGGGCAAAATTGCACATATTGCTCACAATATCACGCGAAAACTACTAAAAAGTTTCAAAAAATGACCATGACCTTAATGAAAGAACTTACTGTAGACAACAAACATTTTTAAGGAAAAAAATATATTTTAATTTTGTGAATAGAGAAGGACACTGATAAAAATTCAGTTTTGAAATTTTCGAAAATCCTGAGTTAACCGTGAAAAACGGATCAATGTCACTTTTATAAGTATGTTACTCCATTCTTACCAGAAATTTTAAGAAAAATTTGGGGTCGTTTTTAAGAAGAATTTGAAAATATCCAGAGGGTTGCATGTGTGTTCTTCGGAGTGTTTACAGATTGACAGACAGACCGACGTTTTGCCGTCAATTGATTTTTCGGTATCAAGGACCCACAAAACAAGGGACTGGCTACATCGCGTGTTATAGAATTTTTCTTAATTTAGCAACTGGATTTATTCACTTTTTCCTTATCATGGCCCGGCAATGAACTTTTTCTGCCGAAAATCCACCGTTTTGTCGCGCAGCATTTCATAACTTTTCCTGTATTTCGTATATTACGCGGTATATACGAGTGTATACTGGAAAGAAAAATTATTAAATTTCTCAAAAATTGAAAAATATACCTTAATATAAACAACACCCGTACGCCATATTACTTGCTCTAGGATTACTCATCGTTGAGCAAAAATTGCATTTAAATATCGCGAACAATTAAGAAGTTATGAGGATGGTTCATATTTGGCGAGACTCCCGGTATCACATTGTAAAATAATTTTTATGAATTTGATTTCTAATATTCATCAGAAAAGGAGCATTTCATAGCACATCATGACCACGCTTCAATAAAAATAACTGAAAAAATATCTGTGACGATAAATTAAACCATAAGGTTTCTTATAAGCTTGCATATTTTAGGTTAGTACCAGATTTTCAAATGAGACAAGTACATTATGAAAACGTGTTCAATTCCGCAACTTTTAAAACAATAAAGGTAACGCTATTGATCCTGCTATTGAAACAACGTACATCTTCATGGTAGTCTTGCTTGTAGTCACCGTATATTTTGCAAGGTTAAATATGAATGAAGAAAAATTTGGTTTTATTTCCATGCTCAGAGCTAGAATATTAATGCCACCAATAGGGTACTTGCCGACTCTTCCGAAAAACGTTACAGCGTTCGATAACAGTATAAATGTTCCTGACCAATGTCATTTATTACCAAGAGGCGCTTCACTGCGATTTTCTAAAAATATAATTTGATATGATTGCAGAGGTTTCCTGCTTTAACGAAAAAAGGCTCTATGAATTCATAATGACTCATCCTAATGGGAATCACCGACAAATCATTCCTGTACTTATTGATTGATTAGTAACTTCAGGCGCGTGAAATACAAAGGTTGTTAGTCCCGCACCGCATGTGTTTGCTTCGTGATATGGCTGTGATCGTCCCGCCTCTGGATGAAGGGGTGGTGCCGATCGACATGTCGGTTAGCGGGGATTTCTCAAACCTCGGTGTTGGTGTCTTCCACCCGCTGGGACAAGCTATAGGCTCCCGTGTGGGACTCCTGGCAGGTGGGGTAGTGTAGTACACACAAGAGTGATTGTAACTACGTGGTAAGGATAGGATAAGGAAGAGGAAGGGTAGATCGCGCGCGTTCCTTGCGTGTTTCTCAGAGTACTGCTCTGGCCTCGAGTTGATTGGTGAAACTACGGAAATCTACCGATCAGAGCAGCCGGACGCTAGAATTCTTCTTCAGCAGTTGAATTTGACCTATCTAGTTAGTGTCGAAAATTCGTCCGCTTCTACGCACTGTAATGACATTAGTTAATTTCTTGAGAAAATAAAGTCGGTATCATTCTTGTAGTGTAGCACAACACTCGTTCCCTGTTCTCCAATGCGATTGTAACTTACTCCTCCACCTCTTGCAACAGAACAGCCAACATTCATGCGGGAAACAATTTAACGCTCCTCTGCCACGAAGCGGCAACTTCCTGCAAAGGTCGCTCCATCCATACCCGACGACATCCAGCTTTCAATTTGGCAAGGCCGCCTCCCCCAGGCGCCTCCGCCCTTCTCTGCCACCGAAAGTCGGTCGCATTGTCCCCGGCATCGGCACCCGCCTGATTAATTGTTGCCGACGTCACGTGACGTGAAACAAAAGAACAAAATGGTGCGCATCCTGGAGACGCTCCCGTTCTTTTCATGTGGAACTCGCATTTCAAATTTTTTGCTTCTGCCACGTCGGCGGCTTTTCTGTCGCAGCCGGCAAGCTGCTATTGCTTGGCGAGGGGAAGAAGGCCGCTGGAAAGGTTATGAATGATATCACGGCGGATTCGATTCGATTGATATATCCATCACATTGTTCTCCCTTTCTTACAAGGTAGAGATGGACCAAAATATAAATATCCGTGTTTTAACAGTTCCTTGTAAGAGCCGGGTTCGCTTGACAAACACTCACATAACAATGACGACTCATATAATTATTTTATTGTAAATGCCAATGATAAATCACCACAACACCAATACTCACATAACAGTTGACAGATGTCCCTGAAAAGTTCGAATAACGTGCGAAAGGGAGACTTTCTCAGTTTGAATCCAAGGAGAACTGGAAAATCCGTTCTGGGGTTTTTGAGTTTACAAGTGTCCAAAACGATGTATAGCATGTGTTGTGAGTAAGTTCTATTCCATAGTTCAACAGAAACGAATATACAATGTGGACAACTAGCGAATATAAATATTTCACATGGATGCCTTCTATACTTAATAAATTATTGTTAGCGGTGTTTTCACCTTGTGTCTTTTGCGTGGTAAGGTGTCTTATACCATTTGTCATCACGTCTGTACAATAATCCCATTCACAATAGTAATTCATCTCACAATATTGTCCTCCAAGCCCTGAGTTGGAATTATTTCATAGATTGGCAAGCCAATTCTTCAGTGCGCATAAGATCTTCCACAGCACTGAAGGCACTTTCTTTTGCCCTTAACAGCATATTTTTTCTTCATGAGATAAAAAAAGCTTCTGTCAGTCTAAGATAATTGTAATTGCCAGAGCAAATATTAAGCATAAATCATTTATTTATGCCTGAGAGAGTTTGGCTGTTGTTACGTATCATTGTGACTTTCTGAAACCGTTGCAGCCTTTGTCTCAGATCGAATCACTTCCTTATCATCATCATCATCATCATCATCATCATCATCATTATTATTATTATTATTATTATTATTATTATTATTATTACTATTACTATTATTATTTCTCAACGGCTTGTGCTGGGTTCAATATGTCCATTCCCACCACGTTAAGGAAAGAGCTCGGTCACTGGGGAGAGTGGTTTCACTCTGACCCCCAAGACCGAAATGGGAGCCTCATGTGTTCAAGATCTTGCGACCTATATGACATGTTTGCAGGATCACTGCTTTCCGTAATTTAGAATTCTTTGAGGTAATCCCATTTATTTCATATTTCTCTTGTAATTGTTTGTTACTTCACCTTCAGCCGAAATAGCAAGCGGATGCATCGTTACACTCCGTAGTTTTCCATGTAGTTTGTTTTATTTCCAGAGCAAGATCTTCATGGTTATTAATTTTGTAGGCCTTTTCTGTCGGCAATATCAACAAGCATAGCTTCTTTCTTGTTCCTGTCAATCAAAATTACTTTTATTATTATTATTATTATTATTATTATTATTATTATTATTATTATTATTATTCAATGGCCTCCGTCTCGCCACACCTTCTTTCCGTTGCCAAGCGCTAGCGCCGAATCCGACCAACAGGCAGGCAGCGGGTTTTCGTCATAACTCGTTTATCTCCGCGCGGGCGGATGGATCGCTGCATCTCGTCAGCACGTGGGGGGGGGAGGAGGATGAGAAAGAGAGGGGGGTGGCGCTGATTCAGTGAATTCCATTTTGTCTCTGCGGGGCTGAACGTTTGCGGACGAACAGATGAGTCTAACCATTGCGTTTCCGCATTCGCTCGCATTAAATTGTGGAAGAAACGCGGTTGCGATGTGGGATGCTTGGTGCAGCGGAAGATGCACATGCGAGTTGCGGACGGTAGAAGCTAGATGATTACACTGTAATATAATGGCGGTAAAACAGCGCGTACTTTCTCGCTATTGATAATGGTTATGAATTACTATTTATACCACAATTTCCCACCGAATTATATTTTGTAAAATTATTTGAAATCAAAAACATTTGGTGCGAAAAATAATCACGAAAAATATCCAATTACCGCCAACAAAAACCAACCGTCATTATTGGCTTGTTATCAGTGCGGCGTTACAACAATGATAGCATCAAGGAACAATGACCTGCCATCTAGTCGTTTTCACATTAAACACAATTAAAGGACACAATTTAAAATGAAATAATAAAATGAAATATGTTTAAACAAATTCTAACTTAGGCAGCATGCAAGTGAGTAAATTCTGATTAGCCAACTGAAGGCAAGGATTCTTTATTCCATATTTATTTCAAAATGAAAATCAAGAAAAGGAAGTTTTTCATACCGAGCGACTAACGTCGACGCCCATCGACGCCCACTCCAAAAATACTCATATTTTCAAAAACCTCAACATGACTTTGTATGAAAATCTGTTTTTGATGGACACAGTTCTTTTTATAAATGTATCTTCACAATTGTAGTTGTAGGAAGACGCCAAAAAATTTAAAACTTTTCTATTTTCGAAAAGTCAGGGGTTTTAACCTGCATAAGACGTATACCAGTTCCTTGAAGGTCATTAAGACTATCCACCAACAAAATTTCATCAAAAACTATGGGGCCGTTTTTAAGAAAAAAAATAAACAAAAATTAAAGATAGCCTTTGTTTCGCGCAAAATTACGTGAAAAAACCAAATTTTCTAAAAATTGTACATGACCTTATTTTAAAATCCATCTTTAATTAATAGATTTTAATATAGAAAAATCTCTATTTTTAATATTTTAGAAGTTGGAAGACGCGGAATAAAAATTTTGAATTTTAAAAATTGTGCAAATATTACAGTTTTCAACTAACATATGACCTGCACCATTCGCGTAAACGTTCTTTAGGCTATCCAACAAGGAAATTTATTCAAATTCGATGGGTTTTTTTTTAATTTTGAAAATATTTCAGGGTATTCATGTAAATTACCTCATAAAATTAAAATATCAATTTCAAAATTCAAGGGGCCGCGATATTAGCCAGATCAATTTGGAAATATCAATTTTGGAGAAATTGGGCTTAACAGTTTAACCTCTAGAGTTGTTCATAGACGGACAGACGTTTTGCCGTCAATCAATTTTTCGGTATCAAGGACCCACAAAACATGGATTCTAACTACACCACGTGTTAGAGTATTTCCCCCACCCGAAATTTAGCAAATTAACTTCCCCAATTTACATAATTTTTAATATATGGTACTAAATGTGACGCAGTTTCTTAAGGAAATAAAGAATAAAGGCATCTATTTGACTCCTCTTCGACTTATTTCTCTAAATATGACTAAAAGGATATAAATTGACTATTAAACATGCATAACTATATTTTTATTTATTATTTTAAATCTAACACTGAATTACAGTGGCTTAAATATGACATTTATTTTAATGTAACTGTATCTAGTGAACCTGCCATGTTTTCTGCCCTATATTGTGTGGACATTATGTCATGATTACATTCTAAAAATTACATCACATGTTCAGAAGAAAATCACATTTTAACCGTTTGGCGAATGGTTAGCAATTACAGCCGACGAGACTCTAATTTCACATCCATTACAAAGGCTGCAGATACGTTTACTTACCTGGCAACGATGCATTTCTTCTTTCCCCTGTCCTCTCGCCAATCTCTCTCAAAAGACGCGAGCTTGTAAAATATTATTGCGTCTATTCACAGTTTGCCTTTTGCTAGGGTAACTATGCACGATGCACAGGATAAATATATCCTGTAATAAGAACATTTAAGCAATTAAAATATTAAGAGAAAGGAGACGTTTGTATTTATACAGCCTGTAGTGATCTACATCTTATCATGAAATGAATTTGAATAAACAAAACTCTCTATGAAAGTTGTTTTCATAGTAGTATTTTCGGTGCGTGAACTATTTGAACCTTTTTTGTGAATGATTCCACTGCTAAGTAGAATTATACTTGACAGAGATACGTCAATCTCTGCCGTGTCTGTATTTATAGTTTAGGTACTGTTTTGTAGTTATCGAGACCGGAGAGTGATTTAATTCTATATTCTTAGGTTGAATATTCAAATAGACATTTTAAAACGCTCTGTTTTTAATTTTGATTTATACGTTAATTAGTAATGATATGATGCTGGAAACAGGGCTGACCCAAATATCAAGCGGAAAGTAAATGTCCAATTTTTAAAAACCATTTGATCCAGCTTTCTTGCGATTTGATAATTGATATTGTGTTGTGATAGCTTATTTACTTCTTATAACGCAAAAGTTACTCGTACAGCGCCAAAATCAAAATGTACGTTACAGCAGCAGTTTTATAAACAACTCAGCAAGAACTACTTTATTTCTGAGATACATATTCTAATTCAGGAAATTGTAGGAAGCAGGATTAAAGAGGTGGAGGGAAAATTTATGAAGAGAACAGATTCCAACTACCAATTACAACACTTAAATAAAATAGTTTCGTGAAGGTATCGAAAATCGAGATTTATTGAATCAGTTTGAGAAAACTTTGATCTTTTATGAAATCTTGAATATAATTTGCGCACGATTTGTTCAAATTATGACTTCACAGAGACTCTCTTAGACATATTTGCACATATGAATTCCTATCAGTTGTATTTCTGACAGCAGGGAAGAACATTTATTGATTCAAAGGGGGAATAATTCACAAAAGGATTCACTTTCTGCACTCCTACTTCGTTTTGATTTCTATAACTAATGGCATTACCTCACGTCAGTTAGGGTAATAAAATATAAGATATTATATATTTTTATCAATTCCTTGATTTCATTAGCGAGTAGTGGAAATGCTATTTGAAATTAATGTGCACTGGTATCGTTATATTTTCAGTAGACTTCTCCTTAATTTTTAAAGATTTGAATGAAAAAAATTAAGTTGCTCTCCTTTGAGTTGAATTTGAGATATTTCTATTCATGTTTAAAAATTAGATAAATTATCTTAAATTTGGAAATCAATTTCTTGAATCAATTGTGTTTTCATTTTAAAAATTATAGAACAAAAATATCTACATGCATAAACTATATTAAAAATATTTAATTTATATAAATAGAGATTGCAAACATTTCATACTCAACAGTAATATTTTTTGACAGATGTTCCAATTAATGTATTAGACAATAATTAAAAGGCAATGCCTTTAGAAGGAAGGTCCTTTGATAATATTTAATTGTTACGAATTTGGTGATATTTGTGGGCTTGAAGTAATAAATAAAAATTTTTGTAGAACTTACTGAAAAGTATGCAGACATATACAGTAAATATATACATACATATATACATCTCACATCAAATTAATATTATTACAATGTACAGTACATAAATCGGTAAACAAAATAAAGTCTGGCATTAAAAAGGATAGGTACTACTAATTTATTTCGAAGTTATGTATCAAATTTTCATGTATGCAAATAACTCTCTGAATATTCAGGCTGGTCCTAAATGGTATGTAACGTTTGGCTCTGTGATGTATTCTAAATGGAAATCCAACTGCTACTAAAAACGTTTTATATCTCTGTCCTATTTTTCGAAAAGAAAGGCATATTCATATCCAAAAATGAAGAAATAGTACATAGAATTGCGTAATAAAACAATAACATGTAATTGTTTCACTGTACCTGTCTCCAGCATGGTTTCTTTACACATAAAATGATAAAAAATGTGATCTCTGTTCCGCAAATGTTCATAATATTATTTCATACGACTGTATCGCTCAAGAGCAACCGTCAAGAAACGATACCACATTTGTGGGAGAAAATCTCGCGTGTAGCCGTGAGAATGTTTCCACATAGAGCATGCATTGTGTTTGTAGCGAAAAAGATAATTAAGGGTACAGTTAACCTCATCACTGTATTCAATTCACAATGAATTCGTAAGTAACTTATGTAGATTTTCCTAATTTTCTTTCTTAAAACTGGCACCAAAAACACCAGCAAATTGACCTTTGAATCACGTCTAAGTCATACATAAGTATCCGAAGAAAAGAAAAAAGTACATAATTAACTTAACGTTTGTAGTTACTAACGCAACCAAAGTGATGCTGATAACTATTAATTATTGTTCAAATAAGTTAATAGCAAAATATTGTTTTGCAACAAATAACTCCATTTATCCTAGTAATGCACATTCTAATAGCATTTTGTTGAAAATTCCTACATCGAAAACTATCTTTCGTATTATTAACACACTTAATTATCACCTTCAGAGTTTATGTTTTAAATGCGAAACTCTGATACAATGTATTTATCATAAGTCAGATGAATTAGGCTACTTACGATCTATCATGATATTTATGACATTTCATCCGAACACACACTCAAATTTAAACATTTTGAGCAAATTTCATTGGTCTTACAAAGAACTTCACGTCAATCAAGTTCATGTTCAAACATTATGCGTGGGAAATTTCAAACTATCCAAAACTTCAAAAACCTCATATCGTGAATATGAGAGACAACCGTTACCTACTCGTACATGACGCAATTTTGCACCAGGAGTGTATCTGTTTGTGACAAACTGACTGAAGATGCAATGGCACAGATGAGGTGCGTTCACAGTTGGCTGCCAGGAGTAATCACCCCAAGGAAATGGAAAAGGCGGCAGGGCGCGGCCATTGTGCCTCTCTCAGCTTCTGCCGTGGCGAGCGCTCCCGTCGAGTCAGGGCTGCGATACGCCTTTTCCGAAGCCCGGAGGCCGCCGCAATATCTATAGATTCTCCGCAAACTTTCTCC